>BMAO01027909.1:0-17083 GCA_019973975.1 Trichonephila clavata
ATTATTCGTTTTTCCTTCCCTTTCTTTCTTCTCTTCTGTTCTATGGAGCTTTGTTTATGTATCTGTACATTTTTTATGTATATATTTTAAAAAGAAGCTAAATTAATTTTAAATGCTATGTCTGTTGTCTGAGTATAAAATATTGAAATTATTATTTTTTTTAATTTGAAGGTATCTAATTGTTTTATTTCAGAGTAATTTACCTGGATTTTATGATCCTTGTCTTGGAGAAGAAAAATTGCTTAGAGTAGAATATCTTTTTAGAATAAAACTCATTCCATAACAATATCTGACAATGAAATGCTTAGGATACCTAGGATAACAGATAGTAGAAAATAAATAAAAGGTACATTTATTTATATATTTTTTTTCTACACTCACAAAATATTTTAATGTTGACAGCAAAAAAAACATTTTTGTAAAAAAGAGGAATTCAATAAGAAAAATGATTAATTTCTTCTGTATTTTAATTTTAGATTTTTTTTTTTTTTTTGCTAGCATTTATCAAGTCCTTAATAAAAAAATGTACATAGTATCAAGTTTTTGCCTATAAAATTCAAAAATGTAGTTTATTTAAAATAATTTTAGGATATATAATCAATGTTTAAATTAAAATTAGTTGATTTCCTGATTTTTATGTTATATGAATTATATGTTTAAATTGATTATTTGATTTATCTCATCAAAACATGTAGGAATTTGGTCAATCAAAAGATGTATATGCAGTACTTTTAAGATAAAATGTGGACACAGAAATGCAATTTCTGCTTTTCAACTGCAGCATGTTTTACTTTTGCTGATTATAAAGCTTATTTATTTTGTTTCTTTTGTAATTTTTTAAATCCATCGTTTTAGTTAAATCATAATTTTCAGCATTGTAGTAGCTCTTCAGTTCATAGTTAGAAAATATTTTGTTTAATAAAACATTAGTGTGCCATTATTTTGCAAACAAAAACATTAAGGTATTCTGAAATATTACAATGAGGAAATAAAATTTAATATCCTTTTTTTTTTAAAAAAAGGTACTTGCATATTATCGCAACCTAATGGCGATATTATATGAAACGAAGCACATGATTGCCAATTCAGCACATACGACACATGTTAAATTGGGTTTGCCAACTTGGCAAGTTATCTTGAATGATGGTGATTGTTGCAATAATACATAAGTATCAAAAAAAATTATAAAATTCGTCCTTAATAGTTACCACCCAAAAATGATATAGGGAGCACAACATATGAATTAAATGGGATGTAAATCGTGTTATTCACTTTTTTACCACACTTTCTTATATTTTTTTCCTGATGTCTGCAACTTATTTTATCACACTAAATTAGTTTAACAATAATTTCCTGACTGACTATGTTTGGTAATTAAGCTTCCCAGGAAGCATTTAGAGTTGACTGGCACGTTTCTTTTAGGGACAAGCCAATAATAATTCAAATGATTTACAGATATAGTATGATTTGAAATCCTTATGATTCTTTGATCCAAGGTGGCAATAGCAAAGTAGTATCACATGGTAAAAATGCATTATCTAAGATTAGTAGAACTTTTTGATTGCCAAGCTCTTTTTTAAATAATTTTCTACATCTAGTACAAAACAATTATGGAACTAATTTTTAAATAAATGGTCAATCATTTATGCCTTTTTGTTGGCTATCTAATACACAGGAAAGTCATTTTTGTTGCACTGTTTCATCAAGTAGGGATTTATTGCTTGATGAAAGAGCATGACTGATGACTTAGTAATAAAATCACCAGGCATGTTACCACATAGAAGTGGTTGTGAAATTTTGGGCAATTTTATAGCCAGGAATATGTTTGTTTTTCATTTTTTGAGTTACAGGTTACACTGTTAGGCATTTGTTTAATATAATCCTGTTTCTTCAGCATTAAACAACTAAATTACTCTTGGTTAGTCGAGTAAGGCTTTGTTTGAATTATATCCGCTAGTTCTGATGGATATTTTTTGCTGCATCCTTATCCATAAAGGCATCCCCCCCCCCCTGAATGTGTATCTTGTGCAACAAATTGGATTTTTTAAATCAGCCATTGTCAGCTACAAATTTAACCTAGTTTCATTAGCCAAAACTGTCTCATGTTATAAATAATCAAATATTTTTAAGGCTTTGTATTTAAGTGCACTTTTATTTAAGGGAAATTGTGTTTTGTTCTCATATTTTTTATCCATAATGTTAGTGCTTGTTCCATTTTTTTCCATTATAGATGCTATCATAAGAGCAATATTTTTTTGCAAGAATAGAGGATCCAGATGTAATGAAATTCCTAATCTTTTCTGTTCGATTGTGCAATTGATCAAATAATTGACTCATTTAAATTAATATGCTTAGCAATATCCGCTCTTGATTTTTTAATTGATCCAGAATTTCTATCTTTGAAGAGAAATAAATTTCCTTTATAAAGGCAGTCCTTTCTTTTCATTCGGCATTGTTATGGCTATAACACTGGAAAGCAAGCAAGCTACAGTTGTCAGGCTAAGATAATACTCTTGGTCTCTAGGGAACAACAAGAATGAATGTGCATTTTTGGTGTGATTCCTAGAATTCCTGTCTAGGGGTAAGTTTCTGTTTTCTCTGCTGGACACTGCATTAGTTAAAAAATTATTCAATTAGAGACTAGGGACAGCCACCACACATTTCTTAAAATCACATTAAATACCTAAAAGTACCACATTGTAAGAAAATTTTCCTGGTTTTCAACTTTTTAGAGCGAAAATGCATTGTAAAGATCCTACATTGTAAGAGGCCTACCTGTATTGAAAATTCATTGACTATGGAAAGTGTTTTTTCCCCCCTAAAGTACACTGCATATATATGTTTTTTATTGTAGAAAATTTATTTTTGTGTGGAAAAGAATCCCAATTCCTTATTCTTATGATGACACCAGCACATTGTGTTTGCATACAGTACATTTTTGTGTGTTTGAATTTTATTACTGTTACCTTAAACATTCAATTCTATGCATGTGTAGAAAAAAAAATAACAGGACTCTCCAATCTTTTGTTTAATTTTTGAAAATACAGGTTATAGTTATGCATGCACATAAATTCTGCTTTCATTCGCACATGTAATGCCACTTCAGCCAAATTTTCATTGAAAATATACCCTTTTTGTTTTAGGTATATTCAATATAATTATTTACATTATTTTAAAATATTGTTTTGTTGTTTTCCAGGTTATTTTGAATAGAAATATTTATTAAGCATCTTCATAGAATGAAAAGTTCATCTGAAGCCATTACACGTTTTTGATGATCTACATCTTTAAATGCAGTTTTAGTTTAATAAAAATAATATTTATTTATTGTGTTGTAAATATATTTCATTCAATGGTACCTATTTATTACTTTTAACAATTGTCTAATATTTCTTTTTATTGTATTGATAAAACTATTTCTTGTTTTTTTATTATTTAAACTGAATTTGCCTAAATTAAAAAATTTTTGGTTTAAATTTCTATTATATACTTGAATTGTCAAAACACAATTATTGCAAGGAGAGCATAATGTTTGGTATTTCATTTTTTAATCCTTCAAATCTAGCATTTAGCTAAACTGGTTCTTTGAAACCATTCATGGAAATATGTGCAAAGGACAGTTTCCATTAGTCTTACCCCTTGAAATGCCCAAGGGTAGATCTGACTCAATTCATGTATACTTGTAGTTTTGTAGATTTTCTAGATATTTTTGGTCAGATAAAGTTTCTATTAAATTCTTTGTGTGGATTGCAAGATTTTCAAAGACATTATTTATAATTTTTGTTCTTACAGTTGAGAAAGGCTTTACGATTCATAAACTCTTTTGAAATTTAAATACAACTGATACATTTCATAAGCAAAATGATCAACAAATAACATATGAATCAAGTTTTCAATATAACATATTAAAATGCCTTTGTTTTTGTTATTTCAGTGTTTAACCATGACTTAATGTTTCCTAGCATTACCTAAAATTATAAAATTTGTACCTCAAATTTAAATTATCTAAAGTAAATTTGGTATTAACGTATTATCGCAACAATTGCCAACATTCAAGATAACTTGGCTACCCCAATTTCCAATGTGCAGTATGCCTTGAACTGGTAATCATATGTTTCATTTCATATAATGTCGCCAATAGGTTGCAAAAAAATTTAAGTACTGTAATTTTTACCTCTATTTATTTTGTTTAAAAGATGGATTTTTTTTGAAGTATGATCAAAATTGCGGGATTGTATCACTTTTATTTACTGTATATGTAGAAAACATTCACAAAGCAAAAGCATTTATAAAAAAACTTAAATTATGAAATTATTCTGCAAACATTGTGACTTATATCTACAGGATATTTAGTACTAGATATTGTAATTTTTTTTCTTTGCAGTAAAATTATTACTGTGAAAAGAATTTTTAGCATATTTATTATTATTTTCAGTTTTGGTTTCTAAAAAGGAAGAAAAACTTTTTACCTTAAATCTGTCTCTTTATGGAATACTTAATTCTGACTATTATTGGGCACATACATTTTTGTACTCGCTTATTCATTGAGGTGGTGCAAAAAAAGTTCAAATTTATAATTTTGTGTCATTAAAAAGCTAAAAGGTTGTGATTGGCATATATTTAAAACACCAAAAAAGTTCAAATCTGATAATACTTTCCAATCTTAGAAAATGTCTGAATGTTTAAAAAAGTGGAAAATTTCACTGTTTCTTAGTTATTAACATTTTGCCTCCATTTTTAAAAAAATGTTGCTGCCCCAAAATTTGCAACAGTTTTGCTACATAATATTTATATAAATTTTTATTTAAAGAATATCTATTTTAATTCTTAATTATTTTGATGATTAAAATGTTCAGAACAGTTTGTATAAATGCAGTGTTTTAGATTTTGAAATATGATTTTAAAAATATTTACAATTTAGTTCACTAGTCATATTGTTTTAAACCTTACTTGATGAAGCGATCTTATAATTCTCCTTTCTTTGAAAACTCAGGCATAATAGATATATATTTTAATGCTCTTCTCTGAAGCTACCATTTCTTGATTGGGATATGCATACTTTAAACAAAATCTCTATCACTAGCAGGACTCATCATTCAATGGCTTGCATGCAGCAGTAGAAAAGAGAAAAATGTAGTGGAAAATCTTAGTTGTTTTGATATCTAGGCACCATTTACATGGTGCCAATTTTGTTGCGGTAACTCTAATACATTAGTATCACAATAACTTGGTTGTGTGCTCCAATCTATTATCTATGAGATTAGTCCCAGATGTACCTGACCTGACTTACGGTTGTTTGTAGAAATGCCAACCTTTTCTTTTTTTGAAGCTTAATTTTGAGGACACTAACTTGTTTAGCAGCCATCAATAGCAAAAACTCTCAGTGAATGTCTGAACATGATACAAATTGGTTATCATTCTGTGATATAATATTTTTACTTGAAAGGCCTTATTCCAATCAATATCAAAATAGTGTTAAATTTTACTCTGGGGGCGTTTACAGCTGTAAAATATTGAATAGCAGAGCTTAAACGAGGCTGTACAAACTGCTTAGATGAATAAAGATCAACAAAATGAGATGACTACGCCAAAAGAGAAAGATGGTATTGGATGACCTTCACCTGAAAGTGCTTGAACTAGCAGAAATGGCTAGCATTTCAAAAGGCGTCGTACTGTGTATATTAACCGAAAATTTTGAATATGAGAAAGCTGTGCGTGCAACATTTCATACTGTTCGAGGGATTTGTCGCATTTACTAACATCGCTTAAAAATTATTTGTGCACAGTTGAGTCAGCTGGAATGTGAGATTGGATTGGCGTCAAAATTTCGCAAGTCATAACATATCTGTGGTCTTGGATCATTTTCTTTCCATGTATGGGAGTGCACAATCTTTTGGCTGAAAGTCTACCCGAGATTTTTTTCCGATCTATCCATAAAATAATCTTGATTTCCACATCTTAGTGCTCAAAATGGTAGCAGAAAGGTAACACAATAAAATAAAGTATAAACAAACTCATTCCGGTGGTCGACTAACATTGATTTCGGGTTGACGAATAGCTCCTCTTTTTACTCCTTAACCGGCACAACTACAGACGTCAGAATGTTCAAGTGAAATCCCTTGTTCTTTTAAGTAAGATTTGCATAGTATGTAATATGTAAATGTATTAAACATTAAAGTTACTTTAGTGAACCGAAATTTTTCTCGCACGCATGTTACAGATGTTATGCTAGAGAGGTGGAAAAAAATAGTTTGAGAGATTTTATTAATGAATAAAATTTCATTCTGTTTTGTAAGAAAACTTGAAAACATGTAATTTAATAGTTTAAATTTACTTTATAAAATCTATTAACCAAGAATTGAATTTTTAAAAATTATACTTTAGAGATAAAGAGCCTTTTCGAAAATTGAGTTTAAATCGTTGCCAAATGAACGCACACAGCTTTTTTTTCTTTTTAGGAGAAAATATTTGTATAATCTCTATGATAAAAATTCAAACTCTGTTGGTCTATGGGGGGCAGGTTAACCCCCAAACCCCATTTGTATACGCCACTGGCAGTGGCGTATACAAATCCCCTGGTAGGTATCCAAAGACCCTGGTGTCAAAAAAAATGAGGGCCATAATCTTGGTTGGATTTTATTAAGTAAAATTATATGAATATTTTAAATATACAAAACTATTATTTTTGTTTAAACTAACACATCACTCAATAAGTCCCGGACCTGACATATAAATAGCGCTACCTTCTAACTTTTCTAGGTCTAACCAGTACTAACTTTTAAAAGGCACGTATCACACAGAATTTTGTTATAATATCTTGTTTAGTTGAAAAGTTACAATGGTTTAAGGTATCCGTCTAGGTTGAAAAAGTACTTTTTAGGGGTTTGATGTTTGGTAATATTTGGGCTATTAGGGACAAAAAATATATAATTATTGAGGAAGAAGGAGTAACACATAAAACTAGAGTTTTTTTTATAGCATTTACTTTACTTAACTTATAAACATATTTTTTAACGCGTTTTTTGAAAAATGAAATTTTTACGATAATTTGTGCACGAAAAACAGGATATCTCCAAAACAATCCATCAAATTCGATGAAATTTGTAACATGTGTTATGAGCCCTTCAGAGTGTGACAAACCACAGGTTTTAAGACACCTACATTTCATCACATTTTACAGCCATTTTTAGCTTAGAACATGTAGTAATTTTGATGAAAAGTTATTATCATGAAATTTAAATGCTAATAAAATATTTATTTCTTATAATATTTTTTATCCTACGGTTTGTGACACTTCAGAGGGATCAAGAAATATATTAATGGAATCAAAATTGCATAATGCGCAATTCATTTTTATTTATAGCGTTTTTCTTAACTTTATAAATTTTGCTAAAATTTCATAAAAATAATTTTGTTTTCAAAATCGGAGAGTGATACATGATATTTATTTAATAATTCTGACTTTTTATGCCTATTTTTGTTTTTTAAAACAAATTTATTCTGAAAATCAATTTTTAAAAAATTGATCTCCGAACCTAGTTGGATACCTTAATGAAGCAACTTTTGTTTGTTTAGAAACCAGATGGATGAAAAAGGATTTCGTGTGTTAATTAAACATTACTTTTTGAGGAGGTAAAACTTCAAGCAAAACAATGTCTTGATAAGTGTTATTCGGACTCTGCCTCCATCGCCAACAATGGTTATGAGGTGGTATGCAAACTCAAAACGTAGTTGCACTGACACGTTCAGGTCGTCCAAATTCTGAAGTTGTTCCAGAAAACATCAAAAGAAGTACATAAAATCGATTTAGCCGATTTTAAATTGAAGTCGCTTTAGATACCAGAAGGTTGAAAGTATGGCAGTGTATTCACTATTTTGCATGATCATTTGTCAATGAGAAAGCTGTGCTCAAAGTGTGTACCGCGTTTGCTCACTGTCGATCGAAAACAACAATGCTTCGACGATTCAGAGCGTTTTTGGAGCTGTTTAAGTAAAAATAAACAGGATTTTTTACTTGGATATGTGACAATGGATGAAACATGGATCCATTACTACACGCCTGAATCAAAAAGATCGTCAGCTGAGTTGACAGCAGCCGATGTAAGTCGTCCAAAGCGACCAAAAACTCTTAACATCAGTTGGCAAGGTTATGGTGTCCGTATTTTGGGATGCACAGGGAATTTTGTTTTTTTACCGTGACAAAGGCAAAACAATTAATAATGAATATTACATAGCATTATTGGATTAACTGAATGTGAAAAAATAAAGAAAAAACGCTGTTTCATCAAGACAATGCTTTGTGCCACAAGTCCATAAAAACAATGGTCAAATTGAATGAATGGCACATCGAATTACTTTCACACCCACCGTACAGTCAAGATTCGGCCACCTGTGACTATTGGGTGTTTTTAGACCGTAAAAGAATGCTACAGGGCAAGAGGTTTGGCTCAAAAGAGGATTGCCGAAGTTGACGCCTATTTTGAGAGCAAAGACAAATCGAAAAATTAGAAAAACGCTGGAATAAAGGTACCACTCTTAAAGGAGAGTATCTTGATAAATAAAGTTCAATTTTGCCTAAAAAAGTTGTTTTATTAGAAAGGCCTGGGCTTATTGAGTGATGTGTTATCTCTCTTTGGCATTTTTTGCGCTAAGCGCACCACTGGGTTTCTTATTTTTTTATCCCTAATTTCAGTTTTACAATTTATACAATACATTTTGTACGTGCTTGAGTATTTACTAACGTTAAAAGGAAAGAGACACGTAATGTTAAGCTACAAAACTTCATTTGGGAATCCCTGGCTATTTATTCGGGAAAATCGAACTCACCCACGAGAGGTCTTAGAGGCACAAAATAGTCCGCCGAGATAGACAGGAAAAGATACAAAAAATATGCATGAACAGGAAAATACAATACAACAGGGGTGTTTGTGCTCCGGGGATTTTGAACTTCGATACCCGGAAATTCCGGGATCGTCGTTCAAAAAGAAGGAAGAATAATAATGAATTATTTATTTTGATCTGGGTAATTTGTTTGCTTTGAAAGCAGAAAACGCAAGGTCAGTGTGTGGTGAAAACTTTTATAATTAGGTCATTCAATACTTCATAATTGTAATTTTTCATTTCTCCCCCCCCCCCTTCTCGAAACTCAAAATGTCGTAGTAAGTCCGTAACAGTTTCAGGGGATTTTTTGGGGTCCCACAAACACCCCTGATACAATATTATTATAATTATTTTTTTTAAAAAAACCCGCAAAAGGTCAGAGGAAGGGGACAAAATTTCATCAGTCTATGGCAGATACCAGAAAATGCGAAATATTGAAACGAAACTAGCTCATATGAATCATATTGTTATTAATAATTAAAAGTAAAAAAACTTTTTTAAAAACAAGCTTTTATTTAAAAGCGCTAAAAAGAATAAAATAAACATTTCCTTTAAAACTTTTTTTACTATCAACTTATAACGTCATTACACAATTTATATGATATAAAAGCTTGTCGCGAGATTTAAGTACTCGTATTTACTTAGTTTGAGTTTTTAAAAATTAAAATCAGTCAGGTCAAGTTATTTATTTTACTTGTTTATCCACACAGGTAAATCTCGTGACAAGCTTTTATGTCATATAAATTGTGTAATGAAGTTATAAGTTGATAGTAAAAAAAGTTTTTAAGGAAAAGCTTATTTTATTCTTTTTAGCGCTTTTAAATAAAAGCTTATTTTTAAAAAAGTTTTTTTACTTTTAATTTATTTTTTACTTTTTAGTTATCGCTAGACAGGATTCTCAGCCTGTTCAACTCATTCAACGTTGGTTCGCCATCCCTGGTTTAGCTGAATCAGTTCTCGCAAAAAGGGTATTAGACGAAAAACACAATCTTTTTAAATCCGTAATTTTTAAGCAATATTTTCAATCTTCGTGCAGATCTTGGGTAATATTGTTCTACATACGGAAAAAAGGGTTCGTGAGATTATCTTCATAAATAACGAAGTTATTCAATGTTTAATTAAAATTTTGACTATTTTTTGAAAAATCTTGAAGAATATATTATTTATTTGAAATATTTTGAAGGTAAGGGATATATTTCTCTAACATCTTCGAAGAAAAATCTAGTTATTTATTAAAAAACTTCAAAAGGCATTTAAAGATTTGTATTAATCAATAAAATGCTTAAAATTCAAAACGCATGTTGTAATCAAAAAAGCAAGTTTTATCAACTAATGATAATTTTTTGTTGGACATTGAATATCTTCTACGTAAGAATCTATTTTTTAATTGCTCAGGTCATCTTTAGAAACTTGATTTTGAAAAAATAATTAACCATCGCATTATTTTTATACAGTCAGACCTCCATGTATAACGAACCTCTATTTTGGGAATTTCTCTATTTTAAGAACTTTTTCCTGGAACCAAGCACATATTACTCTTTTCTTCGTAAAATAACTCCAAATTTAACGAAATTTTTCTTCGAAGATTCGATTTTTTTCTCTCCTTATTTTTAAAACATTTCAAGTCATTTTACAAATTATTCTCTTTTGGCACATTTTATGGATATCAATAACCTTGAACTAGTTTTACAATGTGCCTAACTCAACTAAAGAAACAAAATTGCCGTAATTTTTCAAACAAAAAAAAAACTCAAATAAAATTAACAGATTCTATCTGTAATTAAATTTAAGGACACATGTCGTAGTGTGTGTTTAGATTACTGGTGATAAAATGAGGTATATTTAAATTACTTGCAGGCTTAAAATTAGAAAATAATTCATTCATTTTAATATAAAATTATTTTTTTAATTGAAAATACATTGCATTTCTGGATAATATTTTTCTCTTATTGTTTTCCTAGTGGATTCCTTTTTGATGGGTAAGATATATAAAAAATGATCTTTCCGATTCTGTAATTATTTTTTGTCTGAGTTTCATAGATTAAAGTTAGATAAATTTTTTTAAAGAATTTCCACAATACTCCATCTCAGTTTAACTTGGCAGCGTTGAGAAAGGTATTTAATGTACCAATCTACTTGAAAAACAGCTTTACTTTTTTTGTTTTGGATTTAAATCCAAGTAAATAGATAGAAATTTGTAAAAAAAAATTGCATACATTGTAGAAATTAGATTATTTTTACGTTGTAGAAATGTAATTATTTTTTAGACAAAGTTAATTAATACAGTCAATAGCGCAACGTTATGAAATTCAGTTTGGCTGAAAACCGATTTTCGACGCCAACTTTTGTCATTGTTGTAATAATAACATAATTACAACAATGCAGATATATCGAAATTGGCGCCCAAAACTAGTTAAATGTTTTTAATTAATATCTTTTTAATTAATTGCAATATCGGAATATAAATGGTCAAAACATGCATTGTCATCCAAACTAAACGTGTATACAAAATTTCAGCTCAATGTGGTGAAGATATCAGCTTCAAAATTGAGTTGCAAGATTCCACCCGAACAAATTACATAAATACATACAGTGTAAATTAAATAAAAGCTTGTAAAAAGCATAAAAGGTAATAAATTAAAAGTAAAAAAACTTTCTTAAGAACAAGCTTTTATTTAAACGCGCTAAAAAGAATAAAATAAACTTTTCATTTAAAACTTTTTTTACTATCAACTTATAACGTCATTACACAATTTATATGATATAAAAGCTTGTCGCAATATTTAAGTACTCATATTTACTTAGTTTGAATTTTTAAAAACTAAAATCAATCAGGTCAAGTTATTTATTTTACTTGTTTATCTACACAGGTAAATCTCGCGACAAGCTTTTATATCATATAAATTGTGTAATGACGTTATAAGTTGATAGTAAAAAAAGTTTTAAAGGAAAAGTTTATTTTATTCTTTTTAGCGCGTTTAAATAAAAGCTTGTTCTTAAAAAAGTTTTTTTACTTTTAATTTATTTTTTACTTTTTAGTTATCGCTGGACAGGTTTCTCAGCCTGTTCAACTCATTGAACGCTGGTTCGCCATCCCTGGTTTAGCTGAATTAATTCTCGCAAAAGGGTATTAGACTAAAAACACAATTTTTTAAATCCGTAATTTTTAAGCAATTTTTTCAATCTTCGTGCAGATTTTGGGTAACATTGTTCTACACACGAAAAAAAAAGGTTTAGTGAGATTATCTTCATAAATGACAAAGTTATTAAATGTTTAATTAAAATTTTGACTATTTTTGAAAAACTTAAAGAATATATTATTTATTTGAAATATTTTGAAGGTAAGGGATATATTTCTCTAACATATTAGAAGAAAATTTTAGTTATTTATTAAAAAACTTCAAAAGGCATTTAAATATTTGTATTAATCAATAAAATGCTTAAGATTCAAAACGCATGTTGTAATCAAAAAAGAAAGTTTTATCAAATAATGATAATTTTTTGCTGGACATTGAATATCTTCTACGTAAGAATCTATTTTTTTAATTGCTCAGGTCATCTTTAGAAACTTGATTTTGAAAAAATAATTAACCATCGCATTATTTTTATACAGTCAGATCTCCATGTAACGAACTCTATTTTGGGAATTTCTCTATTTTAAGAACTTTTTCCTGGAACCAAGCACATATTACTCTTTTCATCGTAAAACAACTCCAAATAGCGAAGTGCATTTCCTATTTAACGAAATGTTTCTTCTAAGATTCGATTTTTTTCTCTCCTTATTTTTAAAATATTTCAGGTCATTTTGCAAATTATTCTCTTTTGGCACATTTTATGAATATAAATAACCTTGAGCTGGTTTTACAATGTGCCTAACTCATCTAGAGAAACAAAATTGCCGTAATTTTTCAAACAAAAAAAACTCAAATAAAATTAACAGATTCTATTTGTAATTAAATTTAAGGACACATGTCGTAGTGTGTGTTTAGATTACTGGTGATAAAATGATGTATATTTAAATTACTTGCAGGCTTAAAATTAGAAATAATTCATTCATTTTAATATAAAATTATTTTTTTAATTGAAAATACATTGCATTTCTGGATAATATTTTTCTCTTATTGTTTTCCTAGCGGATTCCTTTTTGATGGGTAAGATATATAAAAAATGATCTTTCCGATTCTGTAATTATTTTTTGTCTGAGTTTCATAGATTAACGTTAGATAATTTTTTTAAAGAATTTCCACAATACTCCATCTCAGTTTAACTTGGCAGCGTTGAGAAAGGTATTTAATGTACCAATCTACTTGAAAAACAGCTTTACTTTTTTTGTTTTGGATTTCAATCCAAGTAAATAGATAGAAATTTGTAAAAAAAAATTGCATACAATGTAGAAATTAGATTCTTTTTACGTTGTAGAAATGTAATTATTTTTTAGACAAAGTTAATTAATACAGTCAATAGCGCAACGTTATGAAATTCCAGTTTGGCTGAAAACCGATTTTCGACGCCAACTTTTGTCATTGTTGTAATAATAACATAATTACAACAATGCAGATATATCGAAATTGGCGCCCAAAACTAGTTAAATGTTTTTAATTATTATCTTTTTAATTAATTGCAATATCGGAATATAAATGGTCAAAACCTGCATTGTCATCCAATCTAAACGTGTATACAAAATTTCAGCTCAATGTGGTGAAGATATCAGCTTCAAAATTGAGTTGCAAGATTCCACCCGAACAAATTACATACATACATACATACATACATACATACATACATTGTAAGTTAAATAAAAGCTTGTAATAAAAAAGATTATAGACAGAATTAAACAAAAGCAAGTCTCGTGCTACCATCTGGTGGCCGGGAAAAGAGACAGAAGATGATCCAAGCGCAAAATTGAACCGAAGGGGAAACCCTCCCGATTCATGACCGCGCCGGATCATGATTCAAAAAATAGTTAAACCGTGACTCCCAGCACAGCGCTAGAATAATTACAGAAGTAAGCGAAGGGTTAAACGTTAAGAGAGTACGATGAATAATAAAATTAAAATAAAAAATAAAAATTTAACTATTAAAATTTAGAAAGTTCCCAGTGCATTTCTAGTAAATCACACCCTAAGCCGTTTGGCGAAGGGGAAATTCACGAAATACTGGTCGAGAAGAGCTCTTGGTCTTTTGAGCGAGGAAGACACTGGACATAGGCAGGTTGATTTTGGATGAGTTCGTTGGGAACTTGTGGAATTTTATCAAAAAAGCGTTTTGATATATCTTTAATGTATGGTAGAGTGGGTTGAACTTTTAGATCGCGGTAAATGACTACATTTCTAACATACCAGGGAGAATTCACAATTTGTCTCAAAATAGAGTTAGAAAGCGTGTGCAGTTTACGGATATGAGTCATGCCGGCGGAACCCCAGATGGGAGAATCGTATAGCATGATGGGTCTAATGATTGAGTTAAAGAACAAAATTTTGTGCCTGATCGCTAATTTACACTTTTTCGAGAGAAGCTGTTTGAGCATACTATGAACAATGTTCGCCTTTCGGCGAGCCTGTTCGATGTGATGGGTGAAAGTTAATTTAGCGTCTAGAAACAACCCTAGGTATCTGTAAACATTTACCCAAGGGACGGGTTGGCCGAAAAAGGTGACAGGGGTGAGGCCCACTGGTAATTGATTTCGCCTCGTGAACATAAGGCAGGCACTTTTAGAGGCGTTAACTTTAATTTTCCAGTCCGTGAGCCAGAGCTCAAGCAAAGAGACGTAATGTTGAAGATTAGAGATCACAACGGAGAATCTCTTATCTTGTAAAATAATGGCAGTATCGTCCGCAAACATTGCTAAATGGACGAGATTAGCTTGCGGGATATCATTTACATACAAGTTGAAGAGCAGCAGAGAGATCAATGACCCCTGCGGGATGCCGCTTCTGATTGGTCGAGGGGAGGAGAGCGTTTTTTCTACCCTCACTCTGAATGAGCGCGCAGAGAGAAAGTTATGAATGACCTTGATCAGGAGAGCCGGAAAATCAAGTCGTATGAGCTTGATTATTAAGCCATCGTACCAAATTTTGTCAAAGGCTTTGGCTACGTCCAGAAAAAGTATACCCGTGGCCTCAAACTTGCCGAAGCCGCTATGAATCAACTCCGTTACTCTGAGCAGTTGATGGACTGTCGAGCATTTGGGTCGAAAACCGCATTGCTGAGGTATAAGTAAATTAGCAGCAGCGCAGTGTTGATTCAGACGTCGGAGAAGTATAAATTCATATACTTTGCTCAGACTACTTAAGAGACTGATTGGACGGTAATTTTGAGGAAGGTCAGGATTTTTATCCGCCTTCAGGATAGGGATGACCACGGCAGTTTTCCAGGTGTTAGGGAAATAATTAAACTTAAGAAGACAATTACAAAGGTAGGTAATAAATAATAAAAATTTTATGGGGAGATTTTTGAGCATACGATTAGAGACTTGATCAAGGCCTGGGGATTTTTTCAACTTCAACTTGTTGATGAAAATTAATATCTCCGAAGGCGTGGTTTTTCAATTTCTTGATCGTGGTGGGTGGAGAGGAAGTTCTCTACCTCTGTGTGTGAGCGTTGGACGAGGTCGTCACTTCCAACGTCTTGGTTCGGTTCAAACTGAGTTTGCAAGCTATCCGCTATCACCTCCGCCTTTTCAATGGGAGCAATAGCTGTACTGCCCAGTGACCCCACAAGGGAGGGAATGGTTTGAAAAGGATACGTAATTGGGAGGATCTCCTACAAAGGGTGTTGTCTAAAGGTGAGAGTGCCTCAATGTGTTTTTCCCACTGTGTGCGGGAATGGTGTTGGATGTCCTTTGAAATCTCACGGCTGCGGCTACGGAATTCAGAGTATGAGTCAGGGCACCTATTTCTTTGCCAAATTTTCCGCAGCCGGTTACGCTGACGAATTTTGAGTTTAACTTCAGGGGAGAGAAACTTCGGAGGATTATTAAATTTTGGTTTTGAAGCCTCAGCGAAAGCTTCGGAAAAAATTTGGTTGAGTTGACCAATGGCCGACTCGATATTTTCTTCGCTGGTGAGGTCGAAAGAGGGGAATTTTAAAAGGAATGTGCAGTACGACCGTTAGTCAGTAAAATCGCGGCTATACCAGAAGAAGCCATATCAACTGCTATCTTCTAGGTTTTTCAGATGGTCATTAATAATAAGTTTAGCAAAAACGTTTTTCCTGTTCCTCCAGGGGCTTCGAGAAAAAAAAAGAGTTCATCATTGCCGGATTCTATTTTGCGTAAAACTTGTTGGAAAACGTGACTTTGTTCTGGAGTTAATTGAGGGATAAATTCTGTTACTTGATGTTGCAATGCTATAAATTCGTAGTTTAATTCTCAAGTAATTTCATTGTGGAGGCCATTTCCGTCGACACGTCTAGGGCTAATCATTCCAAAATCATGTAGCTTCTTCCTAACCATTCTGAAAACCTTTTGTACTTATTCCAAAAATTCAAAGTAATAATTACTTTCAAAACTAATCAAACTAATCAAAACTACTAAAGTAATCAAAACTTTTTATGAAACTGTCAATTAATATTACCATAGAATTTTCAATATCACGCACGTGCAATTCGCTAAAACTTTATTTCGTTTCCCTCTTTAAAAAGTGGGAGAAAATTAGCATTAAAATATCTGGGATTGTCGGAATAGAGAACTTCTTAGCCAACTTGGCGATATTTCTCAAAGTTTGAGTTTGACATTTAACAAACGTAACGTAATAAACGTTAGACGTTTAATAAAAAAGCATTTAAAAAATTGCTTTTTGTTAAGATGCTAAATTACTGTGTGTTTCAGTTATTTGTTACAAATGCGTGAGAAATTTTTTATTAAAATTTCCATTATTGACCAAATGCATAATTTTGCGCCAATTCGGCGGGGAGTAAGCAACGTCAACGTTTTATCTGTATAGTTCCCGTTTACGTAGGAATATGGAGATAAAATGTATCTTATATTACTCGCTGATAATGTAGCTTTCTATTAGTGAAAGAATTTTTAAAATCGGACCAGAAGTTCTCGAGATTAGCCGGAACAAACAGACAGACCGACAGACATACAGACAGACAAAAATTTTAAAAATTGAATTTTTGATATACCGTATATACCTTTAAATGTATTTAATAAAAAGCTGCTAATTTGAAATTACAAACAGACACTTCAATTTTATTTATT
>BMAO01027910.1:0-70793 GCA_019973975.1 Trichonephila clavata
TATAAGTATTGAGTGAAATTTTAAAGCAATGCGTTTGGTAAACTCCAGTGTGAGATCCACTTTATAAATTTCAGTTTATTATGTTAAAAGCAAAACAATTATTTAAATTTATTATTTTGTTCACATGAATTTATTTATCATTGTTTAATTTTTTGTCACCAGGAACTGAACGATATTGAAAAAGTATATTATTTTGTACGCTGTGGCAACAAGGAAGTGCTCGTTCTGTTTTGTTTAATTAACAGTATTCCATGAAAAAATTGTTTATAACTAGGTGAGTCTTGGACTCTAGTTGGCATGTTAATTTGTGAAATAAATGAGATTTGGCAGTATTAATAGTTTGGAGTATTAATTTTCAATACAAGAAACTTTTTTATTTTTTACGATATCTGGCATCCGGTAACAGGATTATTAAGTGTCAATATGTTTACATCTGTTAAAGGCTTCAAGAAAGAAGACCTAATTTATTTGTGTCAAGAGATCAATGAGGACTTACCGTTGAGGGTTACCATATCTACACTGAAAGATGTAATTTTAAACAGTAAAGAATATAAAAATGATCCGGACTTTGTTTCAACCGTACTAGCCACAACTGTTTCTGAAAGGCAGAAAAAAGAAGAGATAAAGCGCCAAGAAGAAGAGATAAAGCGCCAAGAAGAAGAGATAAAGCGCCAAGAAGAAGAGATAAAGCGCCAAGAAGAAGAGATAAAGCGCCAAGAAGAAGAGATAAAGCGCCAAGAAGAAGAGATAAAGCGCCAAGAAGAAGAGAGAAAGAGCCAAGAAGAAGAGAGAAAGTGCCAAGAAGAAGAAAGAGAACGACAAAGACAACATGAGTTGGATTTGCGAGATTAAACTCCCGGACAGTTTTACATACTCTAGAGGATCAAACGCCAGAGTCAGGTAGTGTAAAAAAGAAATTTCACTTACCTAAGTTTAGAATTACGCCATTTTTCGGGAGATTTAAAGGACTGGTTACCTTTTTGGAGCCAGTTCGAACATGTTCATAATGATGTTGATATAGCACCAGAAAATAAAATTCAGTATTTAGTGCAAGCAACCGTTAGCGGCTCACGCGCTCGGGAGGTAGTGGAAAGTTTTCCACCCACCGGCGCCAACTACGCCAAAGCTGTTGAATCTTTAAATCGCGTTTTGGTCGAATTGATTTACTTATAGAATTCTATGTCCGCGAGCTTTTAAAATTGGTTTTACAAAATGCTTCGCAAAGTTCGACTGTTAATTTATGTACGCTGTATGACCATTTGGGAGTCTCAGATTAGGGCATTAGAGACACTTGGCGTAACAACGGATAAAAGCGCTGCTCTACTTCATCCTTGGTTGAGTCATGCTTACCGGAAGATATACTAAGAGCATGGCAAAGACAAAGAGGTCCTGATTTCCATCATAGTGGCGAACCACAAGAAAGGCTTAGTAGCTTACTAAAATTCTTAAAATCTGAAGTAGAATCAGAAGAAAGGATTGTTTGGCGATGCAAGGTTTCGGTTTAAACAAAAAGAAAGACAATATTGGGTTTAGAAATAAGAAATTTGAACCAAGAGTAAAACAAAATAAAACACCCACCGCCTGTGGTCTTTTTACCATCCACATACTCATAAAACCAAAAAGTCACGTGCGTTTTGCGAGAAAACTCATCCCAGTGCAGACTGTTTTTCTGCGCAAAAATGAGTTTAGATGAAAAACGAAGGATTTTGAGGGAAAAAATTGTTGTTTTGCCTGTCTGGCTCCCGGTCATCCCGTCCGAAAATGTCGTTCATTTTTAAAATGTGTAATTTGCGGGAAGAAACATGTTCCCCTTGATGTGCGAAACAAACGAGTCAAGAAAAAATGATTTCAAGAAGACGGAAAAGCTGAAGTTTTCAACGAGGTCAACATGCCCAACCTGAGTGTGGGTCCTAAAGTGTTTTTACAGACTCTAAAGTGTAAGCTCATATCAGATAAAAAAAAAAAATCGTGCGATTTGTTCTGGACACCGGCTTGCAAAAGTCTTATATTGTAAAGAGTCTTGCCGAAGAAATGGGATACGTTCCTGTAAAGAAAGAAACTCTGGTACATTCATTGTTTGGTGGGATTAAATATTAAGAACAATTTTGCATGCAACTTTGAAGCTTTGGATCAGGTAGCTATTTGTAATGATGTATCACCTGTGAACTCCGGGCCTTGGTTAAAAGAGCTTCAAGAAAGGGATATAACATTAAGTGATGTGGGAGAAAAGCCACAACCTGTACAAGTGCTTATAGGAGCTGATCTTTTTGGAAAGATTTTAATCGGTCAGCGTAGAGTCTTACCATGCGGATTAGTAGCCATTGAAACTTGCTTGGGTGGACTCTGTAGGGAAAGTTCCTGATAGTAAAGTTACTACAAGCAATGCCATGTTAGTGACATCACTTTTCGCTAAAGAGTTTGACATTTCGGACTTCTGGAAACTGGATTCTATTGGAATCAAGGATCCTATTGAAAGCTGTCTAAAAAAGAGCAAGAGGATTTGACTACTGAAAATTTTCTTCAAACTGTTAGGTACAATGAAGATAATCGCTATGAAGTTCATTTGCCTTGGTTAGATAACTGTGTGCCTTTACTTGATAATTTTGAGCAAGCTAAAAGAAGGTTAGACACCACAACCAAGAAGTTATTTCAGGAAAATTTGTACGATAGTTATGAGGGCATATTTTCCGAATGGCTGCTTGAAGGAATTATCGAAGAAGTACCAATTGAAGAGAAAGATTTGCCTGCTAATTATCTACCTCACAGACCTGTTATCAAAGTTAGTAAGACAACTCCTATTCGCCCGGTTTTTGATGCATCTGCTCGACTCAAAGGACATCCGTCACTAAATGACTCCTTACATAGTGGTCCAAACTTGATTGAGCTCATTCCTGATATTTTGCTGCGTTTTCGAGAAAAGAAGATTGGTGTAATCGCAGACATAAAGAAAGCCTTTTTGCAAATTAGCCTCTGTAGAGAAGACAGAGACTTCTTGAGATTTCTATGGTGGACAAATAAGGCTTGCAAAGACTACAGGTTTTTTCGGCATACCAGAGTAGTTTTTGGCGTTCGCAGCAGTCCTTTTCTACTAGGAGCTGTATTGAAGTATCATCTTGAACAAAATACTGACGTTGATCCTTTTGTAACTAGTTGTCTTTTGAAGAGTTTTTATGTGGACAATCTTGTAACCAGCGTCCACAGTGAATTAGATTTGCAGCGAGTGATAAGTGTTTCTAATGAGTTATTAAAAAAAGGTGGTTTCATTCTGCGGGATTGGGAATCTTCACTAACAGAGGATGGAAGATCCTTCAAAACAGATCTGTTAGGCCTTCAATGGAATAAAATTGAAGACTGTTTTTCGCTAAATATCAGCTGGTTGAAAGAAGTAAATGTCGACAACATTACTAAACGCACAATATTATCGGTTACTCACAAAGTGTTTGATCCATTTGGATTTGTATCTCCTGTAATGCTTTGTCCTAAAATTATGCTACAAAAAACCTGGAAATTATCGTTGGAATGGGACGAAGAAATCACTGGATCCCTTCGACAAGAATTTTTACAATGGTTTAGGGAACTAAAAAGTATTGGAAAATGTTACCGTTCCTCGCTGGATCAACGTTAATTCAGAAAATATGAAGAACTTATCCATTCATACCTTTTGTGACGCAAGTAGAGATGCCATATGCCGCAGTTACGTATCTTGTACAAGAGGGAGAATGTGGAAAGGTGCATTTTTTAGCCTCGAGATCACGAATATCTCCTCTGAAAGTTGCTACAATTCCAAGATTAGAGCTTCTTGCTGCATTGGTGGGAGCAAGATTAACGAAATCTGTATTGGATGCTCTTGGATGGACGGATATTAGATGTTTTTATTGGAGTGATTCCACTACCGTTCTTACCTGGATCATTAAAGATGAAAATTGGTCTATTTTCGTGAATAACAGAGTCCAAGAAATACGGAATATTAGCCAAGTTTTTTCTTGGCGTCATATTTCTGGCTTTGAAAATCCAGCTGATTTACCCTCCCGAGGATGCAAAGCAACTATTTTAGTGAAAACTAGATGGTGGGAGGGGCCAAATTGGCTTACTTTATTTGAAGATGAAGGACCATGCAATGAATATGAGTTTGATGAAGATGAGATACTAAAAAAGAAAAGGAAAAGCTCAATATTAGTTTTGGTGTCTGTAAATCAAGATTCATCTGCAGGCTGGTTTTATCAGCGCTTTTCAAAATATGAAAGCATTGTGAAGTTAGTGGGATGGATTTTGAGATTTGTAAGGAGCTGCAGATGCGATGTTCAGCTAAGGAAAAAGGGAAGTTTGGATGCTGAAGAATACAGGGCAGCAGAGAAACAAGTGATAAAATTGGTCCAGTCGGAATCTTTTGTGAATGAGCATGATGCAAAACTAAAAACTTTGAGTGCGTATAAGGATGCCAATGGAATAATACGGCTCAAGACGAAAATAATTTTCCGTCAGGATACAGAAGATTTTAGGGAACCAGCTGTTCTCCCGTTCAATCATAAAGTTGTCGAAAGACTAATATTTTCTCACCATATCAAAAATAATCATGCTGGAACTCAAGTTTTGCTTAATATTTTGAGAGAACATTTTTGGATTTTGAGAGGAAGAAAAATAGTGCGTTCTGTTATCTCAAAATGTGTCGTTTGCAAAAGATTTTCTTCTAAATGTTGTGATGTTGTATCTGCTCCTTTGCCTGAAGATCGAATACGACAGGCAAACGTGTTCGAGATTTGTGGAATTGACCTGGCAGTATTTTTAAAAGATGGAAAGAGGCTTGGGTATGCATTTTTACATGCGCCGTATATAGAGCTGTCCACTTAGAGCTTGTTTCATCGCTATCGACCGAAAGCTTTTTGCTAGCTCTACGGCGATTTATAGCTCGGAGAGGCCGATGTGAAACCATGTACTGTGATAATGGCACTAATTTTGTCGGAGCTTCCAATTTGCTTAGAAGTTTAGAATTGGGGCCACATTTGTAGCGACAATGCTCTTCGTCAATTAAGTGGAAATTTAATCCCCCTTCTTCACCATGGTGGGGTGGATGGTGGGAGAGACTAATTGGTATTCTTAAAAGTCTTTGAGAAGAATACTTGGAAGAGCAAGTTTGGCACTTGAGGAGTTGACAACAGTTATTTGTGATTGTGAATCTGTAATCAACTCACGCCCTTTGACTTACATCGACGAATGTGACTCAGAATTTGTTCCACTTACCCCTGCGATGTTTCTTCAGCATATCAAAAACTCTGGTGTTCCAGACTGTGATGCGGCAGATCATAAAAGTCTCAACCATTGTGTCAAATACAGGTTAGCTTTACAGAAGGACATTCGAAAGAGGTTCAGGTCCGAATATCTTGGATCTTTGATAAGGAGGCCGGAAAAGACTAGAACTTCGATGATAACTCCCGGGGACATTGTTCTCATAAAAAGTGACAACGCCAATCGAATCGACTGGCCACTGGGGAAAGTGACAGAAATTCTGCCAGGGAAAGACGGTGTTTGTCGACTCATTAAACTTAGAACATCTCGTGGAGAAATTCTGCGTCCAATTCAGCGCGTCTTCCCTTTAGAGATCTCTTCTAATGATTCGTCTTTTCCACCAGACAAAAATGCATTATCTACAAAAATAGCCTCTATGAAGAATGCTAGTCCTAAGTGTTCTGACGACAACTCCATCGACTACGCAGTTGTTCAAAACAAGACAAGACTAGGACGGACTGTTAAAATTCCCAAAAGGCTGGATCTCTAATATAGTTGTTGAGCTGTGGGACTTCCACATCTCAAGGTGGGAGGATGTGAGATCCACTTTATAAATTTCAGTTTATTATGTTAAAAGCAAAACAATTATTTAAATTTATTATTTTGTTCACGTGAATTTATTTATCATTGTTTAATTTTTTGTCACCAGGAACTGAACGATATTGAAAAAGTATATTATTTTGTACGCTGTGGCAACAAGGAAGTGCTCGTTCTGTTTTGTTTAATTAACAGTATTCCATGAAAAAATTGTTTATAACTAGGTGAGTCTTGGACTCTAGTTGGCATGTTAATTTGTGAAATAAATGAGATTTGGCAGTATTAATAGTTTGGAGTATTAATTTTCAATACAAGAAACTTTTTTATTTTTTACGATATCCAGAGTATTTAATTTTTCTGAAAACTTATAAACTGTTTAATTGATTGCCTCTGGGTTTTGAAGGATTTGTTTATTATTTTATGTATAATGAATTATTATTGGTTTTTCCATTTGGTTCTTTACTAGTATGTTTTTTTCCTTGGAATTATTTTGTTTGCTGCATGTTTAATGACTTTTTATTTAAAAATTGAAGATATTAAATTAAATATTCATCTTTCTCAAAATAAAGCTTTAAAAAAAAAAGCAAAGATATTTTAATAAGAAGGGAGGTAGTCAAATTCAATGTTATATAAGAATATTCCAAACCAGATGATTTTAGGCAGTAGTTTTAAAACATTTTTTTGTGTTAAACTCCTTGACTGATTACAAAAATCAGATATAAAGTTGCATATTTATAAATTTTGTACATATATTTCTTCAGTCTTTTGTTTCTAACTACTCACATTAATTTAAAAGATTTTGCTTAAATTGGTATCAGAAGAAAGCTACTAGATTTCTATGCATTAAACATGTTTTGTGTAAGCAGTGCGAGAATGATTTGAAGTTTTTTTTATTTGTTTGTCAGAATTATATTTAAATCTGATTATTTTATGAAATTGTATATTTGTATGGAATATCTTTGTAACCCATGGCAAATTGTAAATATATATATATATATTAGATCTCCCTAAAAATTGAAAGAATGTTCTGAGTTTTTATAAATTTTGTCTAGTTCTCCAATATTTTCTGTTTATTGCTGTCGCATTTTCTGCACCAATGAAGAAAAATATAAACATAAAATAAAGCAGTAGATTTTATCAGAACAATGCAGATAACTTCTATTCTGAATAATGTTTTCTGTATTACTAGTTTTATAATTCGAAAAGTGACTGTAGATAGCTCCTCCCAATGTTGGTATGAAGGTAGCAAGGCTGGATCTACATATTGGCTAAATGGGCTGCAGCCCGGGGCCCCCATTCCCCGTTGAAGATAACAAACAGAAAAGGTGCTTACAATCAAAACAGTAATTCAATAATACACCATTAAAAATACACACAAATCAAAAACAAAATACCCGAAATACCACATCAAATTTATTTTAGAGAGCAGGAGCAATTTACTTTTGTTCTTCCGCCCTACCACCGAATACGCGGAAATTAATAATTATTAATTTCGAAAATCGTCTATATATTTTATGCAAATACCTTAATAAAAACAAATTAAAATAGTATGCTGGTGGTTTTCATTTAGAAACTACACCATAATTGGATGTAAAATGTTTAAACTTCAAGGGAATTTCTTGTTTTTCTCATGATCAGAGACAGCCTGTGAGGTCTAGAAACAATGGTTTTCATCTAATTGCTAGTTAGTGGCCAAGGTGCCGGACTCATAGCAGGCATGTCATGAGTTCGAGACTAGTGTAAGGGAAGACCCTTTGTGTAGGGTAGCGATGCATGTTAAATCTGTCGAGAGCTCAAACGTTCTCCAGTATGTGTGGTGTGATAGTTAGGAGAAGGGGTGCCAGCTCAGGTATCATCCTCGTCACTTGACCATGGTTCAAAATTACGAGGTTCATCGCCAAAATCTCTCATGTAACTGAACAGTGCGATGTTAATATTCGCTCACTCACTCACTATTCATCTAATTGCTGAGAAATTAATTTGCCTCATTAAGAACCAAAATTTACATGGATTTAACTGTATAAAAACCACTGTTGCCCAATTGCCCAGGCTAAATTGTTTGAGGGAATTCCTTTTCAAATAGGGTTTTAGCAAAAATATCAATTTTACAAAAAATCCTGATGTGCTGGGAAAAAATGTAGGTCATTTTCAAAATCAGCACACTAAATAATATAAAAACCACTGAAAGTCTGTTGTACTTCTCCAAAACTTTAATTTTGTAGCTCTGTGTAATTAATAGAGTGTCTATTAAGTACACTATTAATTACAGTCTATTAACACTTATAATTAATACAGTCTATTACACTCTATTATTAATACAGTTTATTAATTACACTCTTTTGTACACGACGCAGCTCTATGATAGAGTCTCTATCATAGAGCAGCGCTGATGAGCATAGAACATTTATACAAACGTAGTGGCACTATTTCTGTACCCATTTATTTTTGTGTAATAATAATTCTAAGTTACAAATTATACTGATTTGGTGCTCTGTCTCCTATGCATAATACCTGAAATTAAAAGATACTAGGGTACCTGTATATTGGTTTCAAGTAAAAAGTATAATTACAAATACACATTTCTAAATTATTTAAGTATAAAGACATGGAGTAGGAAGATTAGGATTATTCATGTAGGTTCGTGGCCTAACTCGCTAAGTAATAATTTTGTTAATTATATCCCTTCGCATAAATGAGTTATTTTCAAAATAAAGATCCAAACAATAGAAATTCTGTTTCGCTATGAGAATACAAAGAACAAAAGATATTTTCTAATAATCATTTCACTTAAAAAACTTAAAAATGGCCAAGTGCTGGAAAGATCTTGGCTTTGTTATTCAACTAGTATTGGTAGTTTTTTTTGTTTGACTTGCAAACTTTTTTCTGAAACAAATGCTTAATATACAACCGGCTTTTCTGATTGGAAACACGTAACAAGCTGTTTAGAAAATCATGAAAATTCTGTTGAACATACAAATTCAATTTTAGTTTGGTTGACACAAAAATAAAATAAGTCTTTTTTAGATAAACAAGTGCAGGAGCAACTAAGAAAATATACTGAATATTACCACAATGTCCTCAAACGTGCTGTTGCGGTAGTAAAGTATTTGGCTACAAGATGTTTAGCATTTAGAGCAGGGGTGCTCAACCTTTTTTTTACTTTAGGCGACATACATCTGACATGTATTTTACATGGGCCGCAACATAAGGATTAATAGAAAGGGGGAAGCTATAAGATCAAGGACATTTAAAATGTGAAAAATTGGTCAAAATATAAAATATCATAATTTTGGATCTTATTTTAAAACTATACCAAACTCTATCAAACAAAACTCACAAAATATAAGTTTCATTCCCTTTTTACCCAGTTACGAAGGAATTTTTCAATTTCCGTTAATCAATGATCCCAAGCCCCTTGTCTGCATTCTACTGTCATAAAAACAAAGCTGCCAAGTATTTGGATAATTTTATTTTTTTCTTTCGACAAATCCTTACATATTTTTATTTCAGATATTAATTTATCAAACGAGGATGGTAGCAAATTGTTTTTATTGAACTACAGACTGAAATCACAGTATTATCTGTATAAATTGTCAGCTCATATTGCGCATTTCTGTTTCAAATTTATTCAAATAATTTTTGATTTTATAAAAAAAATATCTGAAAAATAACTAAATTCATCAAATAGTACATCAGAAGCATTTAAGAAACACTAACAATTTCTGTAATAATTCTTAAGTTTATCATTAACAATTTCATACGTTTGTCAATATATATAATGTATTAAATTTTATGGAATGCTTTTGTTACCTCTGCGCTTTTGTGACATTACTACCTGCAAAATATTTATTGTTGTTTCAAAGTTTCTTTTTAGGAAAACCAATTTATCTCGTCTTTAAATGGATCTTTAAGAATAAGAACCATTGAAAGATTTGTGTTTAGTAGTACAGTGACGAGCAAAATTACATTTTTTTTAAATAACATTTTCATGACAAATCAAACAAGTTGTTGATCCATGTTTTTTTTCTATGAAATAGTCAAGATCCAAATCGCCTTGAAACAGCAAATATTTTTTAGACATGAGGGTTAGTTAAAAATTATTTACATCTATAAAATGGTTGCTACTGCATTGTTATTTGTTATCACTAATCATTACAATTACAAAAATAAATAAATTATTTCACAATTTGTAACAGCACGACATAGATAGCAGAATTGATAGATTTGATTGCTTGATTGATAGAATTTCTCGCTAAATTTTTAATACATTATTCCTAAATAATTGTATTTGTTATTTCAACGGACCTAGACCGGGCCACTCAGAATGGTCCAGTGGGCTACATGCGGCCCATGGGGTATCGCTGATTTAGGGGTATCGAGGAAGTTTTTTGGTTCTCCTCATAATGGTAATTTTATGGGTATCCTGAAACTGCTATCAGTGTTTGACTCATTCATTTGTGAATATATATAACTGCGAGAATTACAACCAAAATCATTAATATCGTACTTATCAAAAACAATATATGAGAAAATAGTTGAGATCATGGGCAAGCAAATCATTAAACAATTATATAACTCAAATAAATAACAATGACACAAAGTACTATACAACAGCAGATTTGTCCCACAACGACTAACTTGCTATTATACTACGATAATGTTTTCGGGGAAAAGTGTATGAAAGATGTGTCTCATTAATTAAGATTACTAGTCACACAGGTTTATATTTAATTATCTACAGGAATTTTTAGAAACAAATAGACTGCTATTGGATTACTGTAGGGGCCAGTCATATGACAACGCTACCAATATGTCTGGTCCATATAATGGTGTGCAAGCTCTTCAAAAAGAAAAAATAAATAAATAAACTCGCAAATTATGTGCCATGTGCTGCACATTCCCTTAATCTAGTTGTGCAGAATCAGTTAAGGTTGCAACTGAAATCGTGAACTTCTTTGGTTTAGTGCAACAAATATATGTTTGCTTTTCTACTTCGACCTATAGGTAGAAACTTCTACATCGTGAACTTAAACTGAAATTTACCCTTAAAAAGATTAAATCAGACCAGATAGTCTTGTCACTACGATCCTTTTGAAGCCTCTAGAGATAAATATTGTAACATAATGAATATTCTTAAGACATTTAGTGACAATGAAAATGAGAAAATCTATTTTCAAAAAGAGGCATCAAATTTATTTAATAAATAAACAAAACTCAAAACTGCCATTTCAATTATATTTTGGGAATAAATTTTAGAAAGATTTCATTTAGTTGACAAAGAACAACAGATTCTTGGAGTTTGGACATTTGTGAAGGGAATAAGTTCATTATGTCATTAAAAAAGTTTATAAGCAATGTACGACATGTAAATCAGATAAAAAAATCAAAGGAGTATCAAGACTCAGCCAAAAAATTAAGTCCTAATGTAGAAACAGAATATAGTGATGTGAACTAGAGACGGGTCATTTCAAAATTTGCATATAAATTCACAGAAAAATTTAAAAGAGAGACGATTATTGTAGCGTTAGATAAGGTAATCCTTGATTTAAATAGAAGTCAAGTATATATATATGCAGAATAGAGTAAGAAATTAAAATTTACGATAGATTTGCAAGATCAAAGTAAGGAGAACGTCAACCTAGAGAGTGTACGCGCTATTACTGATTACTATTCCAATGATGTATACCTGAATTTAGTAAATTAAGGTGTTCAGTTAAAAACTTATCCAAAACTGAGCTAAAGTCTTGTACTTGTAGTGATATATTCAATTTAATCTTTGAAAAGAAACTGGTTCAGGTTTTTCCAAATTTGTATACCATTTTAAAGATTTTTCTCATGATCCGTATTACTAGATGTGAAGCGGAGCATGCGTTCTCTAAAATGCCCTACATAGAAAACTGTGGCAGAATCTAAGTAAGCCAGTAACAGCCTCCGGACAGGAGTGATCACTTTTGTCTAGTGGTAAGTTACGCGCTTACGAATCGGAAGGTACCGAGTTCTCTCAAACCTCCGATAAAAACAAATATAGGACAACAATGACAAATACTAGGCTTAATTATTAATCACTTCTTTCTATTAATATTGATCTCACCAAAGACTTAAAATGTGATGAGCAAATAAAAGAATATTCAGCATAATAGTGTAAAAAAGTTTTTTTTGTAAATTATGTTATTGCTTATAACGTATTTAAATTGTTTGGGGGGAAAAACTTTAAGTTTTGTATATTTTAAATTTTTCCGCACAATAATTTAAGAAAAAGGCAAAATTTTTTATTAATTAAGGGGCCCTCAGATATTTTTAGCCCAGGGCCCCCAAAGGTCATGATCCGGCCCTGAAAGGTAGGCAAAGTTACACTTTTTATTCAATAAATTCTGATAGTGTCACTGGAGTGAAGAAATAGAAAAAGAGAAAATTTTATGCCATTTGTAGAAAACACAATATATAAAATAATATATGCATATTATAGGAAATGAGTTGAAAAAGCGGAATTCCTCTATTATGCACTCTGGTTAACTTCTGAACTTGAAAGAGAAATGTAAATGCCACAAAATACACTGTAAGAAAATAGTAAAGAATTAGAAGTTAAATGTTATTCTTAAATCAACTCTGTTCAAGATTGTTATGAATTGGACATTCCTCTGATTTTCAATGCTTAGCATATAGGCTATTTCTTGCAATGAAAAAAAATTTTTTCTTCTGTCAAAACTGATCAAATAAGGGTTTTTGTAAATTAAAATTTTTTTGTTTCTTGAAGGAATTCTTCTCATACCATATTGCTAATGGGGAAGAAATTGACATTTGTACTACTCAATTAAAAAGAATTTCTCAACAACTGAAGGATTTTGAAAAGTCTTTGCCTGATTAGTATCAAAACTTTCAGTTCGTTAAATTTATTTTTAATGCAGTACAATGGTATTGAGCAAATTGTGTACCATTGGAGTAATGAAGAACTTAAATTTTGATAAAATTCTTCAAGAATTGCTAGAAGAACCCTGTTGAAACAAAGCCAGAAAGACAGTGTTGTCCTGCATTCTAGAGTTTAAAAGAAACCTTTCAGAACTGAAAGAAAACAAGGAACTTGGATGATCCATTTTTTTGCTATTGGAAACCAAAGCATACTTCAAGAAGTGCCAACAAGAGGATATCTAAAGGCTTACTTCCCTGACTGGAAACAAGTTTCATGGAGAAAGCAAGTTATGATTTTAGGAATTTCTTAATTTCTGAGTTTTTTGACATAGTTGCAAAATGTTGTTTGTACCTGGTTTAACAAAAACTTATTAACGGATATTATATCAGTTATAAGCACAACTATGATAGTGTTTATAAGTTGGTGTAAAGCTGTCACTGATGGAAGGAACTGGAAGTATCAAAACTTATTTGCAAAGACATAAAAGGCAAAAACTGTTAATTTGTTGAATGTAATATATACATGAAAATTAAGATACAATTTACTATCAGGCTAGCTTGTCATAAGAAGGCAGTTCTTTCATAGGAAAGAAAAATATATGGAGTATGATCTAAAAGTTTGGGGTCAAGGTGCAGAAAACCTTACCCTGAATAGATATACTTCTACCTACATTTGTATAACTCTTGGAAGCACAGCTGGAAGCCATTTCTTGCTACCTCCTGTAAGGCCTGCTATGCTACTTTCACTTCATCTGATAACACAAACCGACGTCCCTGTAAATATTTTTTTCATTGATGGGGACAGACAAATGTCACACAGGGTCAAGTTTGGTGAATAGGGGAGATGTGAAAGCATGTTAGAATGATTTTTGTACCAATTGGGCATCACTTCACCATTATTTAAAATTACAAGGTCAGTCGCCAAAAAGCCCTTGTGTAGCTGATCAATGCAATGTTAATATATATTTCACTCACTCCCTCTGCCGATTGGGATTGATGTGTTGGTACATTATCATGCAGAAGATACTAGTCGTCACTCTGCCGGAACTGAGGCTGTTTACGATGAATGGATTCCCTCAAATGACGTCTTTGAGAAGTATGTAGCCTCAGTGATTTGTTCAAGTGTTTCGCAACAATCTTTTTGAACACATTCAGACATCAACTCATCATTTTCCACATTCCATGAAGTCGAAGGTCGTTCAACGAGTTCATTGTATTTGATGAATTCTTGGTCCTCTTTAAAATGCTGATGCCATTTGTAAACCTTGGATCTCGCCATGGTAGATTCACCATTCACCTCACTTAGCATTTTTCAAAATCTCCTTTGGTGTTTCACTTAAGCGTTGACAGAATTTAATGTTCAACGCTGTTCAAGAAAAGCCATCTTTTTTTAGATCGCAGAACAAAGCTTATTAGCTTCGGAAAATAACAGCTATGCATGCGTTTCGGTCACATGACATGGACTAAACCAACCTGGGAAGGTTGGGTGAATCCATTTCAAGTGGTTTAACTTAAGTTACCTGCCTTCATCATCAGCAATGACCACAGTCCCTGAATTTTTGGATCATGCTACTTAGTTACAATATATGCTAAGGAAGGGCATAAATTATACGTTAAAAGTTCTATAGTTTGTATTTTGTCAATCCAAAATATCCTTGCTTTAAATGTTAAAAAAATGCATTGGAGGTAAATGCTCAAACATCTTAACCCCTTTTTTTCTGCTGGGCTGCATACATATGTTACCCATTTCATTCTTAGTCACAACATTAAAATTAGTGAAGGGGGGGGGGGAATGCTTTAAAACCAACATAACATAGAAAATTTAAAATGTTGAAATTGATCAAAATATTAAAACTCCTATTTTGCTTTTTTTCATTATTTTTTATTTTGTCACTAAATTTTTCTAAATTGGAAGCATTTAAGAATCACTCTTTCACAATTTCTGCATTCAGATTTCATATGATTACCAATCGAGGCGAGAGAGGGAGAGTGGTATACGAAACAAAATTCAAGAACGACCAAATAGATACGATTTGAATTCAATGTTTATTATGGGGGACATTGACCCCGCTGTTGACGAAAAAGGCGACCCTCTCTCCTACACAATAAGTGGACTGCCTCTAGCAAGGCTTTCACATTAATCCTTTTTGCATATTGGTGCTCCCAGCTAAGCCAAGCTCACCAACATCCCACCTGGCCTTGAAATATAAATTTCTAACCAATAATACATGTACATAAAATTTGTACAAAGGATATAACACAACATACACAGTAAGAACTAAAACATGAATAAGAATAAAAAGTATAAGAATTAAAAAAGCAAAAGAAATCAAAAGCAATAATAATCATTAAAGTACAATCAATAATTAAAAGTTATAGTAAGAGTTGAAATACAATCAATAATCAAAGCAATAAAAATTAATTTTCAATATTTACATTACACAATTCTTGAAATACATCGCTGGTAAGAATTGGGGAACTGATACAGTTACACTAAGACTTACTTATTTGATGCTCATTCGCCCGATTCTTGAATATAGATTAATCTATTGTTGTGTTTCTAACTCTGTTCTGAAGAAATTAGAACTAGTCCAACTTAGTGTTGCCCGTATCATCACTGGTCTGAAGCACAGTTGTCCTTCAAACATGGTTCTATTTGAGGCAGATGTACAACCTCTTCTATTTCGTAGACAGACTGGACTGGTCAAATACTTTAACAAGCTTTCTAGCTTCGGCCAACAAAACCAAACATCTAAGTACCTGAGTAACTGGGTAAACGGGCAAAGACTAAAGAAAAACAGCCCCTTCAGCCAAGTTGAGTCCGAGAACTTTCTTTCTGGTGAAGTAGAGCCCTTGTTTCCACAATGTAGCTTGAATCCTGAGGGACTCTCCAGGGTATATTTCCATTTCAACTTAAGTTTACCCGTCATTAAGAAAATTTTTGTCTCTAGCTATCTCAGACATTTGGCACTGGAGATCATTAACGGCACCCCCCATGATGCAATCAAAATTTATACAGTTGGTAGTAGAATATCTAACCAGGCCGGAAGTGGTATCTATATCCAAATGCCTCAGGAAAAATTGTCCCTGAAGTATCTCATTCCAGATTTTTGCTCAGTTTTCAGAAGTGAACTAGTAGCCATTGACGCAGGACTTGAGGCCATTCTATCTAAGAAGAATTACGGTGATCTTTGGATTCTCTCCAATAGCCGTAGTTCATTTCAACACCTTTTCAAATGGTTTATTGTTGGCGACAAAACCAGTGTCTCCATCTTACACAAACTGAACCGTATATCACTACACCATGATATTCATTTCCAATGGATCTCATCTCGCGTCGAACTTTATGGCAATGAAATGGCGGACAAACTAGCAAGGGAGTGCTGTAATCTTCCAACCCCCTCTACATTCGCCCTTACCTATCTGGAATTATACTCCTTAAAAAAATCTCAAAATTTGGTAGAGTGGAGAGTGCCTCCCACTCATCACTGGTATGTGGGTAATACACCCGGATTGGCCCTAACCCTCAAGTGTGATAGATGCTCCCAGACTACACTTTCTCGTCTTGTTAGTGGTCACATCAAGTGCCTTTCATTCTCAGTGAACAAGAAGATCTTCAAGAAAGATGTGCAAGGTGTCAAGATCACCAGGCTTTCCCGGAGCACATAATGCGTTGTATGGATCTCACAAGCAAAGATATCTACACGGATTCCTTTCTTGCACTGGACTTTTTGAGAGTCAACGATTTAATTGATCTTGTCTGACTTCGTCAGATCCTGGAGGATTAGCAACAACAACAACACATTACACAATAGGTAAAATAGCAATTTTTGAAATAGATTGTTTAACAAAGTTACCATTTGCTAATTTTAATTGAACAATTCTAATTTTGTGCCATCAGTACCTGGGTACGTTCGGACAATTTTTCCTATGATCCAATGAGCTATGGGAAGATTATCTTCCTTTAACAATACAACAGTATTAATTTTTACATTAGATTGATTAAATTGCCATTTACTACGGGCTTGCAGATTATTCAGATAATCTTTTTTCCATGATTTCCAAATATTTTGTACAATTTTAGTAATTTTTCTATATTTATCAAGTTTATTAGTATTTACAGAACATAAATCTGGTTTGACAATAGCATTAATTGTGCCCCCGATGAGAAAGTGACCAGGTGTAAGAACTTCATCTGAAAGGGCAATAAGAGGTCTAGAATTTAGAATTCCCTGTATTTGAACCGTTATTGTAAGAAATTCTTCTATTGTCAAAGCTTATGTACCAATGATTCTTTTTGCATGAAATTTAAGACTTGACTCCAGTTTCCCAAATTCCTTTGAAATTGGGAGATTTGGGAGGTATAATAGTGAATAGAAAACTAGACACTTTCTCATCTGGTTGCATTAGAAGATTATGTAATTTTCTTAAATCTATAGAAATTTTTACAAAATTTGTGGCATCATCAGAAATTACACTTGCACATTTTCTGCGACGAGAGAAAAAACGTTTTAAAGTAGCGGTGAGAGCATCTGAATTTAACTCTGTCACAATTTTTAAGTGAATCACACGATTTGCAAGACATACAAATACAGCAACATAAATTTTAATTCAAAATCCCTTTCCGTTGATTTTTAAATTTAACAAAAAAGGGTTCACAAAAATCTATACCAGTATGAAGGAAAGGAAATGTTTCTGTTGCTCTTTCTTTAGGCAAGTTACCCATGATTTGACTGGTTAAAATTGGCTTGTTTTTGAAACAAATTTCACAATTATGCACGATTTGTCTACACTGATTTTTGTCGTTAATCAGCCAAAATTGCTGCCTTATAAGGTGAAGTAGAATATTTGGTCCTACGTACAAAAAATTTTTAAGGAAATAATCTAAAATTAATAAAGTAAGTTTATGGCTTTTTGGTAATATTATAGGATTTTTAGCATTTTTGCATAATTCAGAGTTAATTAATCTACATCTATCTTGCAGAATCTGATTTTCATCTAAAAAAGGGTTTAGAGATTTTAACTTACTTTGCGGTGGCATATTGTTACCCAATTTTAAGGCCTTCAGTTTCGCATTGAATTCCTGAGTTTGAGCCTGTCGTACTAAAACATCACAAGCATGATTTAGTTCTCTACTTGTTAAAACGATATTTGTAACACTTTTTTTTTTTGCAACTTCTGCCAGAACCTAAACAAAAAACTTACAATTCTAATTAATTTCATATAGTTATTAGAAAGTTTATACAAGTCATCAAAAAAGTCAATTACTGTTGATTGGACAAAAGTGTTCATAATAGGCTTTAGTTCCTTCATATAAACAGGATCAGTGTTTGAACAGTCCCAATTATTTGAAAAGTCGACATCACTATGAAGAAAATCTGAACCAGACCACCAAATGTTATTCCTGTTCAGATCATCTACAGACAGATCTCTTGATTGTAGATCAGCTGGGTTGTCTTTTGAGTTGATGTGATGCCATTCAAATCTGCTGGTGAGATCCGTTATTTGAATCACTCTATTTGCAATGAAACATTTTATACGATGGGGTTGGGTCCTTATCCTTGGTAGCTCAATAGTGGAATCTGTGTGCAGGTGCACTGCATCGATAGTCATTTGCATTGCCTCTAGAATCTTGTTCACAAGTTTCGACAATAATGCAGCTCCTAAAAGTTCTAAGCGTGGTAGTGTAAGACATGTTACAGGTGCTATTCTCGATTTGCTGCGTAACAAATGAACACTAAAATTTTCAAAACAATCTTTGCAATGAACGTAAACACAAGCACCATGTACTTGTTCCGATGAGTCTGAAAATGTATGAATTTCTACTAGTGTATTATTTCTTTGAATGATGCAACGAGGAATGTTCAAGTGCTCGATGTTTTGCAAATTACAAATGAAGTTTTCAAATTTACTTTTTTTCTTGTCAGGAACTACTGTATTCCAAGAAAGTCCTAACAACCATAATTTCTGCATGAATACTTTAGCTTTTAACTATGATAGGACAAACTAGACCTAAAGGATCATACAGCTTAACAATAAATGTCAACATTGTTTTTTTCATAAAGGTTGAGGAAACATCTTTGTAATCTAATGTGAAATGAAAACTGTCCCTTTTAGGATTACAAGGCAATCCTAATGCTTTCACTGATATATGATCATCATTTCCCACTACCTATTCTTCATCAGTTGATACTTTCGAAAGGAGGTGACTACTATTAGAACACCACTTGTATAGGTGCATTCCACCAGCATTCATAATTCCTATTGTTGCTAAATATCATTGGCTGTTTCCAAATCTGATGCACCGCTAAGAACCTCATTGATATAAAAATCAGTTTTGACAATAGGTGATGCTAAAGAAAATTTTGTTTTTCATCTTCTGACAACTGAAGAAGGGTTCGAGTGGCCAGGAATGGAGCACAGGTAGTACCATAAGTCACTGTTGTTAAATGACAAGTTTTCATAGGAGAATCAGTAGAAGTTTTCCGAACAATTCTTGTTGCGAAGGATGAATCTTCACCTGTCTGTGCATCTTTTTCACATTAACTGAAAATGCAATTATGTGTTTACGAAATCTAAGAACTGTACACCACAGTTCATTTTGAACTGTTCCACCTGTCAGTAAAGTATTCAACAATATACCATTCAAAGTTTTGGTGCATGCATTAAATACTACTCGTAATTTCATTGTTCTTTTGTCTGGTCTTAATACAGCTTGTCGAGGAATGTAGTAATGAGGATTTGGAAGAATATCATCCTTAACTTACTCCATATGACCTAGGTTTTTATATTCATCTAAAAAGTCATTGTACAATTTTTTTAATATTTGGGTTTTTATTTAATCGAATTAAAGTACTATTAAGTCTTAACTGCGAGATCTTCAGATAAACACAGTTGAACTTTGCCTGTTACTATGGGCATCTGGACTACATACTGAACATTACTCTCTCTAGTGTGCGTTACATCAAAATGTTCCATGCAATATTTCAATTCATTGATGAGTGTTTTTTCTGGCGAAGCTTCAATTTCCCAGATCTATAGGGACCCCAGTGATCTTTATTTTCCCCTCTTCTGTCTCCCCTTTTTTTCCTTTAGACATTTGTTTGCTTTGAGGAGTTTCTTTGTTTATGGTTTTTTGTGACAATATATCACTGTTTTATTTAAATTACCAACGATTGTTGTTTTCCTTTTTATATTAATAACATTGTACAAAAAAATGTAAAAATCCAAAAAAATTAAAAGATGTGTTATGTTTTTTACTTTTATAACTAACATAGTAACAGGCATATCAATACCGATCTGCTGTGTACTTAGCCCTTAGCTCTAAGGGGCCTCAGTACCACCCTGTAGCCTCTCCTGCAAAGGATACTATTTGGGCAGTGGAAAGAATCCTTGCGGGGAAGGGTATGCAGCGGAGGAGTTGCATGCGTCGCCGGTGAGGGCTTTGAGGTACATTCTGCCGAAAGCGTCCCAGAGGTTGAGGGCCTTGGTAACAGATGGCTAGGCAGTGGGGACTCATTTATATCGAGAAATCTTCCTTGGCTTCGGTCTTGGACTGTGCGTGGCAGCACGTTATGGGTGTTTCCCCATTGTCTAGCTTTGAAGAATCCTCTGGTGGTTCCACTTGGCATGTTAGAAAAGTGTGGGAATTGGGGGCCTGGCGGGGTCCCTGATGGAACTGGAAGGAATCCGTGTTGCCAAAAAAATGGCGATAACAAACAAGAATTCAGATTTGTCTACGGAAAGCCTTTTGCCTCCAGCGCCAAAAAAAATCTCTTTCCTGGGCTGACCGTGTTGAGTCACCTACTCAAAACTCACCTACACAGACAAACATAAACACAAATGATCCAGCAGATACAGTTAAACCTGTATCACCTACAAAAAAAGCGAAGAGCAAAAAAATACGGATAAAGAAATCTGGGGTATTATCAAATAAAAAAAAAAAGAGGTCAAACCTCTTGAAAAAACTCCATGATGTACCAGAAGACAACATGATGGAAATTCATGCATTGGGAGATGATGAAAGTCTAATGGGTGATTTTTCACCCAAGCCATCGACTTCTGGCTCCTTAGAAGGAGTAAGTACTGAAACCTGATGGCCTCTTTTGTTTCATGGAACTGCCGTGGATTAAGAACTTGACTAGATGACCTCAAATCCATCATTTCCACTTACCAGCTCTCATGGGTTGCTCTTCAGGAAACATTTCTGAAGAGTACCATGAAAATGCGAGTGCGGGGTTATAATTGTGTACGACGGGATGTAGGTGGCAATGCGTCTCCAACTGGAGGTGTATGCCTGTTCACGTCCCATCTCTATCCCAGTAATGTCGTCACACTGCACACATCATTACAGGCTGTGGCTGTACGGATTCACATCCATTCATTAATCACAGTCTGTTCTCTTTATTTACCACCGAACGATGTTGTGCCACAAGTGGATTTGAATCAATTAGTCAGTCAATTGCCAGCTCCTTTTATTTTGCTCGGTGACTTTAACGGACACAGTCCTCTGTGGGGGGCATGATCATACCAATTCTCATGGGCAACAGATCGAACAGTTGATCTCCGATCACTGTCGACGATGAGAAAACATATTTCCATACACCCACAAGGACATTTCACTCCCTCAATCTAGCCATCTGTTCGCCAACACTGCTACCGATTTTGAATTTTGAGGTGGATAATAATCTACATAATAGTGATCATTTCCCTCTCTTAGTCTTATATGGTAATGGTGCAGGGACACGACTTCATTCCCCTACTTATTTTCATCGTGCAGACTTGGATAAATTCACACGTCTAGTGGTTATCACTGACACAATGGTCTGGAACAGGGAAGTTGATGATGCTGTTTTAAACATCACTGAAGCTATTCGAAATGCGGCTAAAGCAGCAATTCCAAAAACATCCGATTCTTCTTGGAAGCTGGGCAAACCATGGTGGAATTCTTCCTGCCAACGAGCAAAAAAGGAACAAAGGAGGACATGGGGTATTTTCGGGAGATTCTCTACCACTGAAAATCTTGTAGCTTTCAAACATGCAAAAGCGTTAGCTTGTAGAGTTCAATGTCTGAGTCGGAGAGAATCTTGGATCAAGTATGTATCTTCAATCACATCGTCCACTACAAGTCAACAGTTATGGAGAAAGGTGAAAGCATCGAATGGACTTTATTGGGACTTTACAACCCCGATATTGGAAACATCGTCTGCTATTTACTGGTCACCTGTTGATGTGGCCAACTTGATTGGCCAAACATTTGCTAGTGTGACCAGCTCCGATTCATATAGCCCTGCATTTCAGGTGTCTAAGAATCAGAGGGGACACCTATCAACTTCAGGTGTAGACAACCTTTACTATACAACTGTGACTTTGTCATGTGGGAATTGAAGAGGGCCTTGTCATCGGCCCATAATACTAGTCCTGGTCCTGATGGAATATCCTATGAAATGCTTCACCATTTGAATGAGGATTCACTAATAAGTCTCCTTTACCTATTCAACCAAATATAGAGGGAGCAGATGTATCCTACTCAATGGCAAGAAGCCATAGCGATTCCCATCCTAAAACCTGGAAAAGATCCAAAGAACCTTCTCAGCTATCGACCGATAGCACTCACGAGCTGTCTTTGTAAGACACTAGAATGTATGGTTGATGCACGTCTCGTTTATTGGCTGGAAAAGAACAGACGCATTCCTCTGTTTCAGAGTGGCTTCCAGAAGGAAGGTCCGCTCTCGATACTATGATAATGCTGGAACACAAAATTGGAAACGCTTTTGTCTGGAGGAAACACCTAGTTTCTATCCTCTTTGATATCGAAAAGGCATATGGTCATACTTGGCACTATAGGATACTTCGCACTCTTTTTGATTTTGGTTTCAAAGGCAATTTGCCAATTTTTATAAAAAATTTTTTTAAATCTTCGCACTTTTAGAATAAGACTGGGTGGCATTATCTCTGCTCCTTTTACTCAAGCTGAGGGAGTGCCTCAGGGGAGTATTTTGAGTGTCACCCTTTTTATTTGCCATATTTCACCCATTTTAACTATTTTATCGCACTTTATACGTTGAAGATTTGCAAATAAGTTTTGAAGGCTCGGACATGGGATACATTGAGTGGCAATTGCAAACAGATGTCAACAATATTGTTAAATGGTGCGACACCAACGATCATAGTATTTCTGCCAGCAAGAGTTGCTGCGTGCATTTTTGCTGGAAACAGGGTATTCATCCCGACCCCAAAATACGTATTCGTGATGTACAAATTTCCATAGTTCCTGATGTACGATTCCTCAGAGTAATTCTCGACCGCCGACTCACTTTCCTTCCGAATATCTTACATTTGTGGAAGAAGTGTGAAAAGTCACTCAACCTCTTGAAGGATTTGTCTAACATCTCTTGGGGGGGCGGATCGAACATCATTACTCAGAGTATATCAATCAATCGTACCTTCTTGCATAGACTACGGATGTGTTGTATATTGATCGGCGGGCAACTCTGCTCTGAAAAAACTTGACCCTGTCCACCATATGGCATTGAGAATCTGTTCTGGTGCGTTTTGTACATCGCCAGGGCAGAGTCTCTATGTTGATTCTAACCAGCTTCCTCTGGATCTTCGACAGAGGAAACTGTCACGGAAAAATTTATATATGAGTACTAGCATAAAGAGACTGTATGATGCATGGCTGTCTTAACATCTGGCCATTTATGGATAGGATGAAGCTTCTTGTATCTAAACTTGACCTATCTAACATGGATATCCAGCAAAGAAACGTTTTGTTATTCCAACCTTGGAATACGCCTCGTTTCCATTTTATCAACCCTTTTGCTTCTTACAGTAAATCCACCACAGCACCTGTTGTTTTTCAGCGCATCTTTACTTACCATCATAGTCAGTATAGTGGTTATTCAGCTATCTATACAGATCGTTCGAAGCGTACAGGTTATGTTGGCTGTGGCGTCGTTATTGAAGATATTATGCTCGGCTATCGGCTCGACACTTTTTGCAGTGTTTTTACTGCAGAAGCTGTCGCCATTTACCGAGCGCTTCGATTAATCGACTCCAGTAGGCCTTGTAAATACTGCATCTATACTGACAGCATGAGTGTATTAGAAGCGCTTGAACATTAAAATGATCATTGTAATCCAGTGGTATGTAATGTACTCAACATCACAAGTTGACTGTACAGCAAGGGTTTTGATATAGTATTTTGCTGGCTACCAAGCCACGTGGGTATCACTGGCAACGAGCAAGCGGACAACGCAGCACGGTCGGCGATGACTCATCTACCGCTAGCAGTTCTGCTGTCAGATATGAAGCGTGTCATCCTGCATCATATTTTAATGATCTGGTAGGAATCATGAAGTCAGCAGTTGGATAACAAACTACACTCTGTGAAACCTGTCATAGGAGCATGTCCTGTGATAATAATGCGAAGGACTGATGACAAATTGACTCGTCTTCACATTAGTCATACTCGCTTCACACACAAGCATTTGTTATTGAGAGAAGATGCTCCTCAATGTCCTTCATGTAAGGTCTTGTACTCTGTGTGTCACATTTTAATTGATTGTCCAGTTTTTAGCCATCATCGTATCACTTTTTTTCATACATCTGTTTTATCCTTGTCTGACTTGGTGGGAGAAACTCCCTGCCAAAATCTATTTGCCTTTCTTTTAAAAATTGGATTTTTATATTTAATTTGACAAAATTATTTTAAACTGTTTTAACTTTAATTTTAAATTTTTATGTGTGTGCATGCAGGCCCCCATGCTATGTAAACATATATGCTAATATTTTATATTTCAATATTTTTTTGACATTGTTTTAATATTTTAACAAACGTGTGGTGCAGTATAGCTAGGACTGGCTCTTGTGCCATAAAACCCAATACTGACACAATTTCCCAGAACGATCTTAAGGCATCATCTAAGCGAGTGTCTTCAATGGATAAATGACAACTAATTTTATTAGAACTACTTTGCTTACTACCAGTAACTAAATATCCAAAATATGTGTTTTTGAGCAATATTTCTTTACTTATCCTAATTTGATTTGGTTTTAAAATGTCAAAGAATGTCTTTGCCCCAACCAAAATATCAATTTTTGAAGGTTCAAAAAACTGAGGATCTGCCCTTAGGCTTTTGTATATTAGTAATATCTATTTAATGAGATGGCGTTAAATCTGTAATTTTAGGAACTATTAAGAATTCAATATCTGTCATGAATGCGTTATTTTTGCTTGACAGCACTGTGTTAAGTTGTTGACCAACAGTTACTGTAGCACCATTTAATCCTTCAACTGGAATATTAATTTTATTCTTTAATCCCAAAAAGGTTGGCAATTATTTATGATAAATGACGCTTGCAAGGCCAAGTCTAATATTGCTTCACACTTTTTATACTCACCACTACCATCTCTAATATAAACAAATGCGGTACTAAGGAGAATGTGAGTTTGTTTTGACTGGGTAACAAAATTCTGAATAGTTCCTCCGCTGTTCAGAGTCATACTTTCACCCATTGCGAAATGTGTCATTGGAAGGGGGGAAGAAACATCCATGAATGCAGAAAGATTTATAAGAGACGATTGATTTCTTTTTTCCCTTATGGTTGTATATTATTTTGATGGCAATAAGGAATAATGTTTGCGATTACAAAATGTGCATTTCGATTTTGATGTACAATTAATCAATTTATGTGCTGGATTCAAACAATTCAGGCAGAGGTTTTTAAATTTACACAAATCAAAACGTTCAGATACTTTCATTTTTAAAAATACTTGACATTATACAAAGAATTATTTTTTTCACAAATTATACAATATTGAGAGGCAGATTTTAGTAAAGTTTTTTGACTTGTAGGATGGAAAATTATTTCTTCCGTTACTATTTGTGGCATTTAATTTGGGTTTAGAGTCAAACACACCTGATTTAAGTTTTCTAAAATTTGATACCTTTTTTTCCAAAAAGTTTAAAAATGAGTCCCAAGTAGGCACATCATGCGAGTCAACAGTTAATTGAAATTGTCTATGAGTTTCTTTGTGTAATTTTGCACAAATTACTTGTATCAACAAAATATTGACTAAGTTATTATGTTCAAATTGTAATGCCTCTAAAGAGAGAATATTCCTTAGCAAAGTATCTATTAATAGACAAATTTTGGCAGTGTTTTCTTTCACTAATGATTTATAATTTATTATGCTTTGAATGTGACTATTAACTATGAGTTTAATATTTTCATAGCAAAGGGTAAGAGCTTTAAACCATGAATCATAAGTATCATTCTGTGACTGCCCTTGCTTTGCAGTACCTTTAAGCAAAGCATTTAAATAAAACAATTTTAGAGAGTAATAGCTTGGGATTATTTTGAATTAAATTATGAAATTGACTTTTAAATGAAGTCCAATTGCTAAATTGTTCATCGAACTGTGGTAGCAGGATTTCAGGAAGCCGAACATTATTTGCATACTCTGAACTGTTATTAACTTCTTTAAATTTATTAGCTTCACAGTACATTTATAAAGTAGCAATTTTCCACTAACCTGGAATTCTTGAATGTCTTCATCTATTTTGTTTAGTATGGGTTCTACATCATTATTAATTTCGAAATAGGCTTGTTTGATATCTTCAAACTTTTCTTGTTTATCATGTAAAGTGTCCAATAATGTGCTAAGTTCAAATTCTGATAGATTATCTAACGTTTTCGATGATAGTTTTGTTAATTGGGCAAGTATGTTGCCTCTTTTCCGATTTAAAGCTTTAATTGAAGACATATCAAAATACTAGTTTTATGTTATTTAAATGATAGCCTTTTCTGGCTTCGGCGTGGCCAAAAAATGTGGCAAGAGAAGTGTATGAAACGAAATTTCAAGAATGACCAAATAGATGCAATTCCAATCCAATGTTTATTATGGGGGACGTTGACCCTGCTGTTGACGAAAAAAAGCAACTCTCTCCTACACAACAATACGTGGACTTCCTCTAGCAAGGTTTCTACACTAACCTTTTTGGCATATTGGCGCTCCCAGCTAAGCCAAGCTCGCCAACACCAATAATCTAACAAATTTCATAGGGTGCCTTTGTTACCACTGTGATATTACCATTGTCAAAGCACTGTTTTGTTATTAAAAAGATTATTCAAGAAAGCCTATTTATCACCTCTTAGAAGAGATCTTCGAAGAAAATTGTCATTGATAGATTCCTGTGTATAGGTATTTTTTAAATGCAACACTTGAATGACAAATCAAACAATTACTAAACTATACTTGTTTTTCACTACAAAATAGTCAACTTCTCAATCATTTTGAAACAATCTATTTTCTTTGAATATTTTTGGCTTGCAAAATATGAAAGATAGTTAAAAATTAGTTCCACTCATAAAAAGGTCGCTACTCCGCTGTCTATTATCACTAATAAAAAAAATATATCAACACACACTTATAGGACATCGACAGCAAAATTGATGTGTTTGATTTTTTAACAAAGAATTTTCCTCCATAGTTCCTTAAACTAATTTCTCGGAGCATTGGGTCATGACCGCGCCTCTTAAAGAGGCCACAGATTGATTATCGCTGATCTAATATATCTAAAAATGATAAGCAGTTGATATAATGTCATATTAACAAGAAAATATATAATTCAGATCTGTAAAGAAAATGCTGTAAATGGGCTGTCTATCTTAAAACTGCTACCATAAATTTTGAAGGTTGTGTTAAGAGTTATGCCACAAGCATACAAGCAATTTTCTTTTATGTATAATCACAAAGTCTAACAAAACAAAATAGTATACTTTCAAACATGCAAAAAATGTTATAAAAAGAAATTCGATTGTATTAACGCATCAGAAAGGGGAGAAAATATACATTGTCTATCCATTTGACCAATATCATATTGCCCATCATGCAAAATTTCAAAGCTTGTTGCAAATGATAAATCAAGTAGCAGTTGTACAAAATTGGATAGTTTTTCAAAGATGATGTCCAATTGAATGCAGTTGAGGGTTAATTAATGTTCACAATTCGTCAAGGACAGAGTTCTATTTGAATGCAATAGATTATGCCAGTCCTGTTCCTTTGAAAATGTTTAAAAAAAGGACATTACCAAGCAGTACGGATGTGCAAGGACTAAAACATCTGTAATTAGTGAACTAGCTTCTTGTCAGAAAGAGCATATGATTAAATGCATGAGCAAAGGTCTTTTTGCAGCAGCATCTGATGCCAGTAGTGATACAAACTACAAGTTAGATTCAATTGTGGTCACTTACTGTGATCTTGCAAAATGTCTAATTCATAGTGGCCTTTTTGTGGCAGGTGTGTATGTAATCTTAAATATCAATGTATTTTACAAATGACCAATTATAAAATGTTTAATGAAAAGGCTTGTAAACCATATATCATTATTATTAATAATCAATACATTATTTGTTTTCTTAATCGCAACTCTGCATTTATTAATCCTTACAGGACCAAACTTAATCTTAACCCATGCTAAGAGTATTTTCAATTACAAACCTATTGGAATTTGAACTAGGGGTGAGCTGATTGTGTGGAGGCTGATTTTAAAGAAGTAACTCATAGAAGAACTGCCCCTAAGGGAAGGTAGCCACGGTAGCCTAGTGGTCAAGGTAATGGACTTGTTGGTGTGTCATGAGTCCAACCCTGTACCTCTGAAGATCCACCATGTAGGGGAGTGGTGCACGTTAAATCTGTCAAGAGCTCAAATGTCCTCTCGATGTGGTGTGGTAGTTAGGAGAGGGGGTGACAGCTTAGGTGTCGTCCTTGGCACTTGACCATGGTTCAAAATGACGAGGTTCGTCGCCAAAAGTTCTTGTGTAGTTGAACAGTGTGACGTTAATATTCAGTTAGTTAGTCACTAAGAAGAGATCGAAATGGAAGAGGGTTCTTGAGAATGCTTTGGCCCACCCAGGATTGTTGTGTCAGTAAAAGAAGAGTAAATACTAATATGCGACTTGTATTTTAGGTTTGTTTAGATGTAAAAAATTGTAAGAAAAATGCATATCAATGTGCTTTTTTTATCAATCTGTCAATTCATTTTGGATCAATATATTGCTTTATCAGGCATTTTTTATATTTTTTCAAATATAATTTATTGCAGAGAATTGTACTTACTGAATAACATTAAACACATGAGAGAACACAGTAATATATGTTATTACAGAGCCCAATTAACTGAAATAAAATACTGCCCGGAAGTGTTTTATGATTATTGCCAATTGATTAAAGGTTTCTTTTTCTTAACATTCCCATTTATTGCAATTAAGTTGGGCATACATTTTATTTTGACATTCTGTATAAAAAAAAATGCAGGTAAAGTTATATATAAATACAACAATCACCAATTTTAAAATGGAAGAAAATCTTTCCCTGAGTCATTTAGCATGGTGTGAACCAATTTTGCTAAATTAAATTTATATGTTTATAATGAGAGCCACTGATATTGTTACGACCTTTTTTTATGCAAATCACAACTATGAATGACTGGAGAAAAAGAATAATTTTTTTATCGGCACTAGGAGAAATTCCATTTCTGTTCAGTTGTGTAAACCACATCAAAGTATAATGGGAGAATATTCATAGATTTGCAATCACCCCATACTTAATCAATATTGCTAGCAATAAGAAAAAAAAAAGATAAAATTCTGCTCTTGCCCTCCAGTAGACTTTTTACTGCCCCTTCATAGTATTCCAAAATCATCCCTTAAAGACCTCTTCTCCACCTAACAGATTATATTCAGATAATTTTTTTAGGTGCAGAGCACCACTATACACACAACTAAATATTAAAAAATTTGTACATTGCATATATTTTGTAAACCCTTTTTAGTTATGGTTGAATTATTTGCAGTAAGTATTTCTAACATCGCCTCATGCATTCACAATCATTCTGAAATGCTCCTTTATTCTGCTGGGAAGTGTCACTGCTATTGCTAAGAAAATATTCAATAGCTCTCCACAATCAGTTCTCTTTTGTTAAGGTGTCTTTTTGATATTTCTACTGAAACTTTTCATTACGTTCTCAATTGGTTTTAAATACTTTGACTGGGTTGGCCATGTATTGGATAGCTTTGCTCTGAAATTAGTTCTTCATGAGATTTGGGGTATAGCAAAGGAAGCATTATCTTAAAAAATGAAGTTCTGACAGAGGAACAAATCTTGAGTATTCTTTAGTATTCCTTTTTCCTTTTATTTTGTGCCACTGATCTCTTCAATAATGTATAATCTTTCAATGGTGTTTGCAGTCATATTTGATCAAATCTTGACTGTCATGTGGTATTTAATTTTAAAGTACTATACATTCTCTGGAAATCTCAAGTAAATTTTTCAGGAATATGGCTTGATTTGGAAAATTTGACTCATCTCTGAAAAGTACTTCTCATTGTTAAATCAGTAGCATTATTATTTTTTTTCTTGCCTTACTAGCTTTTATTTTCTTTGTATTTTTTATAGTAATTGTTTCTTATTGGCTTTTTATACCCATGCTATCCAGCCCCTTGCAATCTATGTGATCAAGTTAGCCAAGTGATAGTGGTAAGGAACTTGTTGCTGGGCAGTAGCGAGTTTGAATCCTGGTACCTTTGAAGACCCTCTGTGTAGAGGGGCTGATCTTATTAAATCTGTCATGGATTAGTGTCCTCAAATTGGATTGTGGTGGAAGTTTGGAAATTGGGGCACCAGCTCAGGTATTGTCCTGTTTCTGTGATGTTAAAAAAAATAAAATCTGGGCAATCGGCACTATACTATAACTGTGATTAACACTTCAGTCCATAATATTAATTTCATTCAGTTGAATTCAACTTTCAGTTTTTGCATGAAATCATCTTTAAAACATTATCATTCTTTGTTGATGAACATTTTGAGCAGCTGAACTATGCTTGATCTGCAATGCTTATTATAGTTTTGTTTTTAACTAATTCTGATAAATGTAGATTGCTTACACCCTACTCAGTTTGAAATTTGACAAAATTCCTTCCTTATGGATAGCAAAATCCAGACTAGTTAGCATTTATGATTGCGTTCAACTTAATGATTTTCCCTTATGATTGGTTGTGCAGGCAAATAGCCTACTGAGTCAGACAGGGTACATTTGTCTTATTAAACTGATTCTAAAATTAAATGTGCAATTAGCTATATATGGTATGAAATTAGCTCAGTAAATAAATTGAATTAAAGTGCCACTATTTTATTTAACTTATTTTGATTCTTATGATACACACACTGCTTATGCTTCTGGTATTCTCTGCTTTTACAATGTGGCCCTCGAGCCAAAACAATTGCCCACCTGGTCCTTATGCACAAAATTCCCATGGGGAAAAAAAATACATGGACTTGTAACATCTGATTGGCCAATATAAACTAGCATATGATTAGTTGATTGTTTTTTCTTCTTCCTTAACTGCTTATGCTTGCAATATCAGATTTTTTAGGCATTTTAACTTTGTTGAATCTAACATTTATTTGAAATTGCAAACAAAACAATTTTTATAATATGTATTGCATTTAAATGAATTAAAATTATTTATATATAGATAAAAAGTTCAAACATTTTTGTTAATGCCAAGACTTTTGAAAGCACCATATATATATATTAGCTTAGATTTTGCAAAGTTTATATAAGCTTGTAATAAAAATTGTGCTTAGTATGCATATTTATTAAGCTGTGAAAGAAAGCCCCTCCAAGAATTTTAAGATTTTTAGTAAAATTTTGTAAAATTTATTTTTATTCATTTCAATTGGATTTTGTCTAGAATGTACATTTCTCAAAGAAATCCATTTAAGTGTTTTACTGTTAAAAATTTGATTTTTGAAGATTTTTATTCGGATTAGGCAAGTGTGTGTGTGTGTTCTGTTAGCATCTTTTTTATGCTTTAAGGATACATCAGAAAGGAAAGGTAAACATTATTAATGTACATAAAAACACGAAAGTAATGTCGACTGCTTAGTAATTAAGAGCAGTCATCTTAATTCCTTTATCAAATAAACCAAGAATAAATTCTTTCTTTTTTATTAGTTTTTATTTAAAAAATTATTTTTAAAAAACCTTCAAAACATTATAATGATATGTGAAAGAAATTTAATTTAGTATTCATACTAAATTAAAAATGTACATGTATAAATATATTTTAGGAGACTATATACAAAATTTTTGAATTTTTTTTTCTTTTTTATATACCATATTTACTCAAATCTAAGCTGCACTTTTTTCCCTATATTAAAGCTACTGAAAATTGAGTGCGGCTTAGAAGCGAATTAAAAGAAATGTGTTGAATGGGACAATTGGAGCAATTACAGGCTCTAAACTATTTTTTATTTTCCACAAAGACTTATTGAGAATTTGGGTGCGGCTTAGATTTGAGCAAATACGGTATATATATGTATTACTTAAGAATAATTTAAAATTAAATGTTAATGTCTAGTTTGTAAGAATTAGTTTATTTTAAAGTTAAAAAGAAAAAACAGTATAAATATTAGCTACTAACAGCTTTTCAATTGTTTTTCTTTTTCTCCTCTTTTTTTCCCTTTATATCAGAGATTCCGTAACTTTTAACTTTTTTGTCACATAGACCCCTTGCCATGTTTTTCGGTTTTGGGTAGACCCCTGCTTACTTAATGAATTTTTTCAAATTTATCATCTTAAATGTCTTTTTGACAGCTGGTACTGCTATTTACTTTAAAAGAACTTACTGTTGTGAATTATAGTATTTGAAACTTCAAGTACTTGTTAATTAATTACCTTAAAAGTTAATTAATACATAAAATAACTTATATAAAATAACTAAACAGCAAACAAAATATTTTAATGGGAGGGATGAATCTGATGCTACAATAACAAATTTTCAACATTTGGTATCAATCTTAACAGGTTTAACTTTAAATCTCTCCTTTGTTAGTAACACCCAGTTTTCTTTTTATTTTGGTGATTGGAAACCTCCCTGAAACTCCTTCTCACTAGGGAAAGCAATTAAAAACTTTCTCATGATGTTTGAAAATTAGGGACAAATAACATGTATGTCTTTTAAAGTCAAAATTGCTGATATTCGTTTCTAAACTTTACTTAAAGATCTCCGTTACTTCCAATTTCGATGAGTTCCAACTGTAATATAACATTTTTTTTCAATGTGATCGTATGGATTCCATTACCCACTGTAGTATTACCTTAATCAACGCATTCTCAAACCTGGTTTCAAAATCTGAATAAAGAGTATTTAAATGTTGAATGTACATTAAATTGTCCTGTCGGATTGTCTGCGAAAAATTGAGAAAATTCGTGACCTCCAATATTCTTTTTCTTTAGTTTAATTCTGGAAAGAAACTGAAATGGTCCTTGTTTTAATAAAATTTATGCTATCACCTTGTAACTGCAGATTAACATTAAATTTAGTAAATAAATGTGTTAAATAGGTAAAGTCTGGTTTCCACTTGATTAAATTTTCTTTTAAAATTAAAGTCATGATCTGCTTCAATGAGAGTCACTATCATAGACCCCCATTTACACCTCGTGGGCCCCTTGCAGGTCGTTGTAGACTCCTGGGGGTCGATATATACCACTTTGGGAATCAATGCTTTATATTTTCCTCTTAAAAACACATAAATCAAAATACAAGTATATTCTAATCAATAAACCAAAAGCAATATTTGAACTTAAGCACAACACTCATTTACATTGATTTTTGACTAACATTGGCATCTGTTTTGCCCTGTTATATTATTTTTACTCTTCAAATTCTTTTGATGATTGTATATATAATCTAATTTCTGTCTATATGAAAAACAGAAAACCTTTGTAAATATTTTTTTTATGAAAGGAAAGTAAATATATTTTACTGTGCATGTAATGTACATTTCGTACAATTTTAAGTGATTCATTAATTACTATTTCTTGCAAAAAAGAATGTACCAAATCTAAATTGTTTCCAAATATTTGTTATTATACGTTATTTCTATTGGTTACTTAGAATGAAATATTTTTTACTGATAGACTTTGAAAAGGAAAGAAAGGGAATATGAGCATGAAATGGAACGATTGGCTCGTGAAAAAATATCATTCCAGCAGCGTTTATCAAGTTTGAAAAAGGAACTAGCTTCTCAATTTGATTATGTTGATACGGGTAGTTGCATCGTTCGAGAAGACGACAATGATTCTACTTCTACAGCTTCAGGTTTTTATACATTTCTTTAATATTAAATTCAAGATTTTTTTTATGGTTTTTATTTTGGGATTTGGTGTTGAAAATTTTTAGCTCTTTCTAAATTTATAGAAATTAGTTTGCATGTCCAGAAAATCTTTCATTTCTGTTGACATATTTAAAAGTTTTAAGGCCACCCATCCGATATAGTGGTTAGTGATGCTGACTGCTATGTCATAGGGCCTGGGTTCGAATCCCAGAGAAGGCATGAATGTTTGAAAATGTATAATGCCTTTGTAGCATGGGGTTCTCTAAGTAGCTGTAAATAGAGTGCTTTAAACTCTAAATAGCCGTCAAGCTGCTAGTCCTCTTGTGAGGTTGATGGAAGAGGAAGAGAGGTGAGAGATCCCTGACCACCCCAGGGTATTTATTTTCTCTCAAAATTGAGGCGTAACTGAACCAAATCATACTGTCACCTGTATGATGCTCAAAGCTATCGCTAATGACAGGCATACAACTAACCCCTTGCCACCATAAATTTCGTAGGCCTTGATATGATGTTACTGTCGATCTGGTGTTAAAGTAACAACAATAAAAAAAGCCCACAAAAGTTTTAAAGACTGATGTTTATTTAACAGTAATTAATCATAAATGTACTGTTGTAATTAATTAAAATGGTACCATAAAAGTTTTCCCTCCTTTTTGTTTTCCATATAATCTTAATAATCTTATTGATCTGTTAAATTTTTTAATTGCATTAAAAGTGATGTGTATGTGTCACTTATATATTAACAAAACATTTCATCTCCAAAGATTTTATAAAATTAACAACTGTGTTCTTTTTCCTTTTTATTTGAGACATAAATGTATATTCAGAAATATATGGAGCATGTCTTACTGGAATGATTTGTCAACAGATTTTAAATGTGTTTTGTTTTTAAAACATTTTTATGCACTAAAATAAAAAAAATGCTTAATATGTGAGCAATATTTAATGTGTTCATAAATTTTTATTTTGTAGAATGTGGTGTAATGAGTGATTCTAATGATACTGAGCTCCAGAACGCATCAGCATTAAATTCTGCAACAACATCAGATTTTGCAAGTTCATCATCATCCTCAACTACCAGCAGTGTGCTTGTTGGACCAATTTCTTCAACTGCTTCTTCTGCTTCCTCTTTGGGTAACTTATTTACATTATTAATTTTTGTCAACGTTTGCTATAATTTTTCTGAACATTTTAAAAACAAAAATTATGTGCAAGAGATGATTTATTAATAAAAAAAAGAGCCAATCTTCATTAAAATAAATTAAAATTTCTCTTGTATGCTTTCCTAAATTTTTATGATGTTTTTTGTCAGCTTTTACCAAGCCAGTGATCTCAGGTGCTCAAATATCTGTCCCTAATAAAGAATCAGTGGCATCACCTAACCATTTTGTACATGAGACCAGAATGGTAACGGAAAACAAAACCACTTTATTCTCTTCCGTACCAGCTCCTGTCTCTGTTCAAATTACCACTGCAGATAGTGGTGGATCTGCTCAAGCTGCAGCTAGAGTAAGTATTTATTTTATTTTGAATAATATAGGCTCATATCTTTAGGTGGAATTAAGTTATTAAATGCAATTTTGATTTGACTTATGTTTAATATTAAAGGTTACAATGTATGCGAAAATGATTATATGATGCTGATGCTTGGAAATTAAGATCGCTGTTTGAATACTTTTTTCAACTGAAAACAAGTTTTTCACAGATGCTCATTGTATGTTACAGTATTGTTCTGTGGATTATAAAATGAGATTGAACTATTTTTATTGTAATAGAAAGAATCTGGAATACACTTTAAAAATATAGTTACTGCCATTATAGTGATTAGTGGAATAACTTTCTTTGTGAATGTAATTTATTTTTTTACATATACTTCAGCAATTTTAAACTTAATATACTGAATATCACATCCAATTTTTCAGTAATTTTTAAAATTTGTTTTTCAATATTCCTAAATTCCAATATTGTATATATATTTCTAAATAAGTAATTGCATTCCAGTTTAATCCTTGACACATAATAAAGGTGGATATTATAGATTTTTACAAAATGTATAATGTCGGTATATAATGTTAAAAATTAAGTATTTCAGAAATTTGTACTGAATGTTATAAATTTCTTTAATTTTCTATTAGGTAAAATTAATATATAGAACAAGAAGAAAAAAAAGAAACATTGAATAAAATAAAATCTATATTAAGTTATAGTGTGAATCAGTGTTGAATGAGGAAAAGAAACTTAATACAAAAATGGATACTTAATAAATTGTAAATTCAGCTCGTAACTAAACTAAATCATTTTTAAGGCACACATCATGGGTTTCTCCTTTATTATTTTTTGGTTAGACTCCAATGGCCTGTAAAATCAGACGTTAAGAGAAAAAAATTGCACTGTAGAGAAGAAAATGTACTAAAACATTCTTTGTGATAATAATGAAAATTCAAAATTAATTGCTAAAATATTATTTATAAAAAGGTAAGTGACATATAATGCTTCTAACTATTTTACTAAATAGAGTTATGTTATTTGTAGTATGCTAAAAAAATTTAAAAAGTTACATATGAAATGTAATAAAAATAATATGCAAATTTATGAGGAGCAAAAAAGTTATCTGTGTCGTAAAAGTTTGTAATTTTACAGTGATTTTAAAAGATATCTATTGAGGTGCTAGAAATTCTTTGCAGTTGAAGAATATGGTTGTAGTGGGCTCTTTTTAACAATCTAAAATAATAAAAGTTTGTATGTTTTAGATTTTTCACAAAAACTTATCACAGGTCTGTGTAAAGCTTGGCACACTAAAACTATAGGTCATGTGGTGTGCACCTTGAAGAAATTTCTTTGAAATTTGCTTTAGATTTTTAAAATTAAATTTTTAAGTGATTTTCCACAGTTTAGTCAATATGGTGTCATTTGATTTCAGCACTGAATGTAAAAATTTATTCTTCACTATTTTTTTAGTGATTGTTATATATTTTAAAAATCATTACATTTATTTCTTGCTATATTTATTTTTTTATGCATAATTGTGTCAGTATTACTGTTGCTTTTTGAGTAAATCATTGAAAAAAAAAGCATTCTTTTAAAATTTATTTTGGGTTTGTGTTTACTGTTTTTCACACTGCTTAGGAAAGTTATTTTAATTTCATTTAATGTTGTAGTTCTGTGCATTAACTTATTTATGCATTTTTATGTTTAATTTACTTATTTGATTTCTTATGTCTCATTCTCCTTATTTTATTTCTTTTGTATAGTTTATAATAATGCATGCTGATTGTTTAATGAAACTACCTATCTTTTCAGCCCTACTGTTTATGTGTCAAAGAAAATATTGAATTATCTGAGTGTTTAATTTTTTTGGAACTGCTTGGTATTCCTTCACATGTTTTGGAATTCTCAGACCTAACTTTTCTCTCTAATAGAACTGGACTAATAAGAAAATTATGTCCAGTGTGTTTGGAGCAACTGTCTCCTGAATACATTTTCTGAAGATTTCAACCATACTATCAGATGTTGCATTCCAGTTTAATCCAGTTCATAATTTGTCTCAGCTTACTATGAGTATCAACGAAGTCCAAGGATACTTATTTTCAAACTATTGAGTTGTATCTGAAATTTTTTTTGTTTATCTTACTTTGTGTGGATTACTTAAGAATGTACTGTGCAGAAAATTTGTTCATCTTTGTGTACTTATTGGCTTGTAGGACTAAGTACTATTCTAAGTTGTCTCTAATACAAACATTGATAAAAATTCATCTGATACTGATACTCAAAAGAACGTTTTTTAGCCTTACAGTAATGTGTGGGGCTTTTTGTAAACAGATTCATGGATCATGATAACTTATTCATTACACAAATATCGATTGTTTTTTGACAACCAATGAAATAACACCTTCACTTCTTAGCTACTTTTACCTGCATATCATGACTGTTTGTTTAAAAAAATGCACTTATTATAAATTTTTTTGTAATAATAAATTTATATATTTTTTTTTCAGTTATTTTCCACTGGCAATTTGCATGCAATGACTGGGATATTCACAGCACCTCATGGAATGCAAGTAATCTCTCAGCCATCAGGCATAAAAGTCATTACCACTCCAAATTCTATTATGACTTCCAGTTCATCTGTTCAGCATATTTCAGTCAACCATCATCAACATGGCCAGATTCATGTTCTTACTCCCTCCTCCAATGCATCCTATGCTTCGTCCATTGCATCAGCTAAACCATTCTCTGCTGATTCCTTAGTCCAGATGGCTTCTGGTAGTGCAAAGGGCATGCATAAGCCACATCTGGTACCTCCCCTTGCGCTAGTATCCCAACAAACAATGGTAGAGCTCAACCATGGTAATTCAGGAAATTCCAATAGTACAAACTTGTCTGAATTAATTACTTCCTCGGGTATCTCTAATACACTCAATTTATCCCAGAATACTGTTAAAGGGAATTCAGTTCTCTCCGGAAATATGGCCATTGCTGTGAAGAATAACCTAACCAGTGTCTCAACTTCTTCTCAGTCGAATATGATTACTGCATTGCATGTAAGCAAGCCTCATTCTCAAGTGATTCAGCCATCATTGGCATCAAGTATCATAACTCAAGGTATGATTTTTTTTTAAGAAAATTATCACATCAGATTACAGGGCATGAGCTTTTGGAATCCTTCTTTATAATTATCTTCCTTCCCCCTTAATTACCCTCCCCCTCTTTCCTTTATCTTGAAAACTTATCTATAGTTGAGTGTATCTATCTATGTATACAAACTTATCTATACATGGCTTTGTGATGAAACCAGTTATCCAAATTCAACCATTTTAGAGCAAAAACTGTTGCTATAACTGAATGTGGATCTACTGCAATAAATTATTTGTTACCGAAAAAATAAATAACTGGATAGCACATAATTGGTTAACAAGATTGAAGTTGTTGCCGTGGCAGCTTGGTCTTGGTCACAAACTCATTGCTGGCATTATAAAGTTTAAATGCAAAGTTAGATTTTAAATTTTAATATATGTTTTCCATCATGTTTGATGCAATATGCTCTCCAATGATGCAGTCCAAAACCAGCCAACTTCTTATCCATTAATTATTGAAACTAAAAAGAATTAGTTCCAATGTCCAGTTGATGTCTAATTGTATATCTTTTCACTTACAAACCAAGGGCAATAATATAGTCCATGATGCTGCTAAGTGGACATCTATTGATCTATTGTATTCTCCTCTTCAGTTCAATATTGTGACTTTGTTAAAAATATTAAAACTATTCAAGGTCAACAGAACTTTGAAACTATTAATTCATTGAATCATTTGTAAAACCCATTATTTCTCTTTATTTAAGTCCCTACTACATTAGAAGACAATACGTTGTAGCATATGTAGATGGGTTGCTATTCTACCATCAATCTTTTGACTCCATGAAATATTTGAAGATTTTAGCTTTTCCCAAAAGACAAAAAATAAAAATGTGAGTGAGATTCAGTAAAGTTAATTATGAATAATGTACAAAATATTAATGGCTACAAAAGGAACAAATTAATTTTTCCAAATTAAATCTGCTGACTTTAAAAATGCACTTGCTGGCAAATCATGATTCTACTTCTCTGAGATTGCTTTGGTTAATGACTTCAAGAGATGGCAGGAGGGATCTTGAATGAAGAAATTGCTTGGATGACATAAGAAATGTTGATGAGTAGGGCTTAGAAAGACTTAAGGCCTAATCACACGTACACGTTTGGTGCAATTTTTGGTCCAATTCATAAAATTTTTACTCCGTTGCCATAGCAATGGCTTTCATACAACTTTTTACCCATGAGCTAAGAAAGTTGCTTGAAATTCCAGCCAATGGGGTTCTTCAGTGCCCTATGTCATAAACAAGATGGTGGTAACGATGGTAGCTTCACATCAAACACATCAGATATGGTGTATTATATTTTAATGGTGTACAATATTTTAACGCCGTATAATATTTCAAACAGAATGATTCCCCTTTTTTGTTTACCCCCATCAACAAAAGCGCAAGCGAACTAAAAATAATATTGGATAGTCTGATTTCGAAGCAGAAAAATCGATGAGTAATGTTTCAATGTGAAGAAAGAGCGCGGCTGACGTCACAGCATGTTGTTTTGTTTACAGTAACCCTTCACCCTCAGATTCGGCGAAAAGTTAAGCTAAAAAGTTGCATAAAATATTTACGTGTGATACCACCTTTACACGCATAACTGCCTCTTTCTGTGATGATACCCCATATATGTAACAATTGCATTTGTTCAATGACTACAAAGGACATCGTGTATGAAAGTACCATTTATAACTCTGCTCATATGAAATTTTAACTTACACATTTGCTTGAGAAAAATAAATTTTCATCTTTATACATATTAGGTTTTTAGATTCATAAATAAAAAAATTTATGTTCTATAAATATATTGTTTTAGTTATTAATTGTTATTTTTAAAATACTTTTACAGTATTTTCCTGTATATAATCTGCAGATTATGTGTTAAAAAAGTTTCAAATTTCATTGTGCTCATTATACATTGTCCTGGATAATGTGAAAAAAAAACATTCTCCATCAGAAAAGCTAAAAGCTTATAATAAAGTTTCGAATGAAATAAGATTTATGTTTTATAAAATAAATAATAGATGATGCTGAAAGCTTTTGTGACTCGGCTGACATATTTCAGCTACAATCAATTTTGTCCATTTATGTTCAAGAACAAATTTGATTCCTCGGAAAGATATTACAGTTGCTAGTGTCATTTCGCATTCTGCTTTGACATGAGCTATTGCGTCCTGAAAATATTAAAGTTCGTATATCGTCATGTTGAAGCAGAAGCGTGTAAATTACACAACTGATTTTGAACTAAACATAGAGAAGGCTGCCGAAGCAAGAAATTTGCAAACTGTGGGATTGTTTAATGTTGATGAATCAAATATTTAACCGTGGAGAAAAAAAACAAGGCTAGTTTTGAAAAATGTGACCCAAAGTTTTTTAATTATGGACTCAACGAAACACATCTCAGTGAAAATGTTAAAAATGCCCTGAAATCTGCATTTACTATTAATACATGCTGGACTGACAAAGAAATTGCAGCCTTTAGACAGCGGAATTAACAGATATTTAAATCAAAAGTTGGAAATTTTTTGGAACTATAAATATTCAATATAAAAAAAAATTAAAATTTTTTTCCCTGTCCAATTTATTATTTATAATTTTAATCATGTTTTGTGTTTTTTTTAAAAAATTTTAATTGACATTACATTATTGGCAGTATATATTTTGGATTATTCACCGTAAAAATTGTCGCAAATTATTCGGCACTGCAGATTATGCAATGTTTTTTTTAAATTTTTTTTACTCAGGAAAAAAAGGCTTTGTGAATAATATGCTCCTGCAGATTATATACAGGAAAATACGGTATGCAACAGTTTAAGGATTTTAGCAGTCCTTTGCTTTGATTCTTATATATATTTTAAAATTAATGTCTTATTACCATGTAGTGTTTTCATGTGAACCTTTTCTTACCATTTAAAATTTGAAATATTTATAGGTTCTCAAGTTAATAATGGTACTCACCATGGAGTTACTGCTGGTTTAAAGCCCATTTCATCTAACCACGTAAGATCTTTACCTCATATTGCTGGCATAGCACATGTCGTTTCCCAGTCACCCATATCTGCTCCTGTTGGACAAATTGTTGCTCCAGGAAGTCATGTGTCAGCTGTTACACCTTTAGTTGGTTCTGTTTCAGTGGTTTCTCACACTGGAGCTGTGCATCAACAATCTCTTGGAAAAGTTCTTGCATCCCCAGTTCTGAAGTCAGTGAACCAGATGAATACAATCCCCATTATACAACAGCAATTTCTGCAGCAAGTTTCTGTTGGTTCTTCCAACCAACCAATTGTAAAGCCTGTTGTGGTGGTTAGCATGCCTAATGTTGTACCTAGTGGAAATATATCTCCCTTGACACCTACTTCTCTTGTAGCAATGAATGAACAAGCTGGGGTTGTTCGTGGATCTGTTACACAAAAATGAATTTTCATGTTACTTGTTAGATGGAACATCGCTGTTTTTCATGTACAAACATGTAACACTTGTCGATCTTGGTGTTAAGTTCTAGAACTAGCTTGTTTTTAGGGTAACCGTCATTTCACAAATTTTCATTTGTGGGATGCAAGGGGTAAAATGTTCATAGTTTTAAAGGTCTTGTATGGCCTTTCTTTAATGATTTAGATGACACAATTTTTATGACATTGGTTTTTGAATTTTTAGGTCCATTGTAGAATGAATTCATGAGATTTTTAACATATATATGTAAGACGGTGTTTTATCACTTAAACTTTTTCAATGTGTATCATTTAAGCGTTTACCTTTTGGATTACTATCTCTTTCAGTAATTTCTAATATTAATTTTTATAACGTGATCTTCATTGAGATCTAAATTTCTTTGAAATTCTTGATATAAATATATATATATACATATTTTTTTCCTGCAGAGTTCATTCTAGGTTTGAAAAAGGGCATTGTATTAAAGCTTAAAACAAAAACAACCATGTTTTGTGAAAGAAAATTTTTCTCCTTCTGTGGACCTGAAATGTCATATAACAATTCATGTGGATTGAAAACTTTGCTTCAAAATCATCATAATTTTAAATATTTTTTTAGCAATATTTTATTTTTATCTGTGTGCCATGACAGCACAGAATAGAATATAAATTGTTTGACTCTAGTTAAATTATTTTAGAAATATAGGAAATCCTACTTTCAGTGCTCATTTATTTTAATACCTTTTTCAAACATTAAGCACTAATGGCAGTTGATTTTGTTGTTGTATAAGTTTATGTGGGCTTGATTTATTTGATGTCATAGTCGCTTGACATAAGCAACCATGCATCCAAGTTGACTGTGATATCTTGTGGATTAACTTTACTCTGCTGTCAATATAATCTTTTAGAAAAAAAGATTTTTTGAAAAAAAATGTTTTTACTGAAGTTAATTTTAATTTTAAAAAACATATATCATTAACAAGTACCACATAATTAAAACTACTTATTAATAAATCATATGTAGTTTCCATGAATGTTTGAATTAAATTGCCAGAAATGTTTGAATTAGCTTTAAAATTTTTTACACCTACTCAAATTTTAACTTTTGTGTAATTTTCTATCAAATTTGATCAGCTTATTTAAAATTTACTCATTTTTAAAGAAAGGAAATGCAAGAATAACATTAAATTAAAAGTCTACATCTTACAAAAAAGGTCCCTCTTCCCCCTGCCTTCTGAGGAAAGGGAAGAATTTTCATTTTGGCAAAAATCATTATTTAACTATTAATTTGAAGTTGTTTATGAAATTTACATTTTTCAGATGGTATAAAGCAGGGGTGGCCAACCCGCAGCACGCGTGCCACAGTATGGCACAGCAGAGTTGTAATTGTGGCACGCTAAGACATATTGAAGAAACTGAAAATATATAATTAAAAATAACATTTTTTTTACGGTTTTATTAAAATGTGGTTGTCATACAAAAAAACCTCAAAATTTATTTTAAATACACTTAATCAATTGAATTACAAAAGAAAATTATCATGTGAAGAATATTCTATCCTTGTTGTGTACACTGACTTCCCAAAGGAAGTGCACTCGCGAGATTTTGGAATTTCAGAGAGACTGTGTGGCTGTGAGATTAAGATATTTTCACTGATATTATGGGACATTTGAATAATTTAAAATTAAACTTACTGGGAAAGGATTGCATTTTACTCCTGCCCTAGTTGGTCACATATCTTTTGTAAGCAAACTCTTTTTTTTTGTAAACAAATAAAGAAAAAAAAACACAGGTTGAGCATTATCAACTATCTACCAAAATTAATAATGTTCCGAACTATAATAGATTTAAAATTTAATTATTCATTTTGCAGGATTCATTCAGTGCTTGGTTGGATGATTTTTAAGATAATAAAAAAAGGCTGATCTTTTCATAAATCCTTTTTCAATTTCCCTACAAGACATTAATTGTTATCCACCTGAAGTCCAAATAGGAATTATTAATCTACAGCACTATACTAGACTTAGAAGCAAATATAAGGAATTTATTTCAACTCAAATTATCCAAATTATATTGAATGTTGGAAAATTGAACGGACAGACAATTTTCCAAATTTACACAATTTGTCAGATATTGTTGTAATTTTGGATCAACATAAGTTTGTGAATAAATGTTTTCTATTACGAACATAATAATATAAAATCATAATATTGCTCAAAATTAACTGATATACACCTAAAACAACCTAATTTTGTTAGCATCTTCAAAAACTAATCTTAATATAGATGATTTAGTAAAAAAAGTTACAAATTCAAAATTCACATTAAGCAAGTACTGACTTTTTTTTATAATAAATTAGAATTAAATGTTTAAAGTTACTCTTTTTTTTTTGTATACCTAAAAAAATTCTAAAAATTAAGTAAAAAATTTATTAACAATGAAATTTAAATATTTATTCTACTAAGTATTTCACCTTTATATATCTTTTTGTTTGTTGGAAGTGTGGCACACGTAATGATTTAATATCAGATTACCAAAAAGGTCGGCCACCCCTGGTATAAGTGATTATTATTTTAATTGTGTATAGTTTTAAAACATTGAAATAAACTTATATAATGTAAAAAATCCTATTTAAAAATGACATTGTGTTCATGGGGTGTCTGGGTCACTGAATTATTCACCAGCCCCTATCTTGACAGTATTTTGATGTGTCTTGAAAGAGAAAGAAGTTTTGCTCTCATACTAAAAGTTCTTGACTTGAACAGTGAGGAAAAGGAGGAAGATGGCGAAGGCTAGGAGGTTGAATCAGTGCATTGAAGTAAAGAGCAGAGTTTTATGTTAATGAGAGCAAGTATTCTCATTGGCTGAAAGTGCAGTGCGCTTAGACTCTAGATTGACTGCCTGAAAAGGATAGGGGAAGAGTGTAGGGTAGATGGATGGAACGAGTCCAGCATAAGAAATACTGTATTTATTGGAATTTAAGCCCCCTTTAATTATAAAATGTGCCCTAAATTCTCGACAGATTTTTGTGAAAAAATAATAAAAATAGTGTAAAATGGTTCATTGATGTCTGATGTTTATGAAATTTAAAAAATAAAATTAGAACTAATAAAAAGTGAATATAATTTATTTTTCCAGTATTAAAAACTTTCAAATATATGAACATGTAATTGCTCCAACATCAAAGTATCATGTTCCAATTTCTCCCATCCAATGAATTTTTCCACCTTCAAATTAAGCCACACCTAATTTTCAGTAACATAAACATTTGAAAAAAAAGGGGGCTTAGATTTGAATAAATATGGTAATATAAAAAATTTAAATAAGTTTGTAAATAAAAAAAATTGAAAATTATTTAAAAATATGAATAGCAACAGTTTAATAGAAACTCAAAATTGTTAATAAATATTTAATCTTCTCAGTATTTTGTTAAAAACAAAAAATGTAAATGTTATCCTTGTGCCAAGATATATATTGATTATTGATGAATTTGAAGATAACTGCGAAATAGTATTTTTTAAACATTTGGTATCAATAAAGTTGAAATTAACATTATAACAGATATTTTAAGTAATAAAGATATTTGGATGCTCATGGTTTACATATGATTTGTGATATTAATAACTTTTTAGTACAAAAAAGGCACAATTAATTGAATGCTGGTAAAAATTAGCTGTGCAGTTAATCAATAAAACCTTAAACAATATTAGTTTTTTCTAGTATTTTCTAAAAATATCAATTTTTTTGTATAATAAATTACTGGGTAGGCTTGGTAGTGGCCTTGCTATGAAGATTAATACTTTTCTCAGTTTCATTCTGAGTTATTGTCTGTAAATCAAGCCTGTTAAGAAGTTGCCTTTTGAAAAAAAAATCGATGTATTTTATTGTTATGTTTCAAATTCATGTTGATTTTTCAAAAACATTTCAATTTTTATATGACAATGTGCAAATAAGTTCAAGAAAGCACTATATTTAGGTCCATACTTGAATTTTATCAGTCTTATATAGTTTCAAGATTTTGAAGATTTCAGATCCCTTTTGTCATTTCCATAATTTAAATTATGGAAAAAAAAAAAATTCTGGCAAACAATTGATGAATGTCTAATTTTTGTGAGACTTCCAACTTAACCTGGTGAGCTTTATTGATAATATGGCTGATTCAATAATGGATAAGGTAGCCCTACCTGGAGAACTCTCCTAGAATGAATTTTGCATTTTAAACCTTGATTGTACAAAAAAAAGTTTAATTATTATTAGATAAAAACCAAAATTGTAATGGTTGTTACTATAAAAATGGCTTCTTACGTTTGCCTTTCAAGACTGTGGATATAGCTAATACCCAATATTTTATATCTTCCAATTTTTTTTTAATCGTGTTTTATTAAACTAAGTACTTGGGCATTATTATTAGTTATGTAACTAAATACTTTAATTTTAAAGTTATATTTATATGTGCACACACACATATATAATTTAAATATGTAATATATTAGTATTTATTTTTAAAGTTGTATATTACAAACGATTAGAAGTAGACCATCTGTAAATCTGAGTCAAAAGTAAGTGATGAATACCAGTTGCGTGTGTGTGGTGCTATCAAATAATAATAATATTCTGGAGTCCTAGAATGTCTTTCCTGGATTTATTGGTAACAATAACTTTGAACAATAAACTTAACAATCTTTAACAAATTAAACCATTACATTAATTAGACTGAAACTAAAGAGAATTCTAGTATTTAAGATAAAAATGCTAGTAAACAACAGCAATCTAGTACGCCGAAGCCAAGAAAATACGAGAAAACATCAGCACATCTAGTTATGCTGAGGCCAAGTTCAAGATTCCAACTGAGACAGAATCCGTTACGTATGGTTTCTATCGAGATAGACCATGTGGGTTCTGAGCGGGTGTCAACTAAGCTCCACCTACTCAGACCACCCGGTCCCTAATTTACAACAGTAAGAGTAAATTAAAAGTATTTTAAGAACAGCATCAAAAATATTTAATTTTAAATCTATGTATTTAACAGCATTTTTTGAAAATCTTATTCTTTTTTCAGACTAATGTTATTAATATATCACTTTAAAGATAAACTTTCTGTGATGTAACCTTTAGGTAAGTGCCGGCTTTATGACCTTAAGGTTTTAAGTTATCTTGCTTATCTGTAGTTAGCATTTTGATATTTAATTTTTCCTTATTATTGTATTTGTCATATCATCTAGAAAAGAATCCCTCCTTTTTTGGCTTTAACAATTTATTTTACAATATTCATAGTAACTTGATAATTATCTTAATACCCAGAGTCCTTCCAGAGTCCCTTACATTAGAATAATCTTTTTTTTCTGCCATTTTCTCTCATTCACTTGCTGGAGTTGAGGTGTTTTCATTTATGAGTTTTTTTAAATGCAAACCCTTCCCATAAAAATAGTCTGTGTTTGCCATTATGTTGCTCTATGGATTTTCAGAATAGCTTAAAAAATTGTTATGTTATTCTGTTTGTGTGTGGGGTAAACTCTTTGAAAGAAAATTATTTCTTTCAAGGTTATTTCTTGTGTGTGGTCATTCTCCAAAGTTAATCTTATATTAATCTCTTATTGGTCTTAAATAACCAATATGTGAGTTTTCAGATAAGGAAAAGCTAGTTGTGTAAAATTTAAAATTACCAAGCAAATCAGCATGGAAATCCTGGATTACCAAAGTGTGTAGGGAGGTAGAACATTTAAAAACTCCATTAAAAAAAACTCACAAACAGGTTGGATACTTACAAAGCATGTTTTTGTAAATTTACTGTAATCTAATAGAAGATAGTTGAAGCTTATAAATAAAAACTGTAACCGCTCATCATGATAAATGTAATTGATTGTCCCAAGCAGCAGAAGCACTCTCTAGCAACCACTTATTCTTAGAAAGTCCAGGCGAGGAAAGAATGTGGTTGCTGTGAAAAACATCAACGTTCTTTGCCCATTATTTTTTGTGTAACCTAACCTAATTTAATAAATAATTGTTACACTCAATCTTGAATTCACCGCATTTAGGTTTATCTTTAGAACCCTATGCTTTACAAAACTTTTTTGTTAGGGGGAAAAAAAAGCACATCTTTGTGTGCAGTTACTATTTGCACAAATTCAGATTGAGATACGAACATAAGCTTAAGTGCAAAAGGAAGAAAGAGTATGTATATGCATAAAATAATTCTCTTACATCACTTTTATTTTTACCTTTATTACCACCTTCTTACTATATGACAAAATGAATATAGTGATTTTGTAGGCCTATAAACCGATGCATCTCCAATATCAGTGGGGTAAGGTACACTCCTGCATTGTGGGGGACAGAGTTCTAGGGGACCCAAAGCGGGATGTTGTAGGTTTGCAATTCTTCGTAAGATCCAGCTTGGGGCCCAAAACCTGATTTTGCAGGGGGTCCCTAATATTCTCTGTTATGCTACTGTCCAATGTATTTTATTAGATGTCAGTCTTTCTTGTACTAAAACATCTTTATAGAAAACATTACTTTTAAAAAAGTTGTTTGTTTTAGTCTGTAAAATTTAATATAAATTTCCAAATTAAGGCCTAGTGTTAGGTGTATTAAGTAATAATTATTGGTCATCTAACTTTTTTGTGTATAAATTAGATTCCCTGTGTTTTAATTGTTTCTAATTCAGGTAATCTTTATAGTAGGGGTCGGCAACCTATGGCATGTGTGCCACATGTGGTCTAATTTTCATTGGCACTCTGCACTACTAAATAATTTTGTCAATTTTTGAGTGGATGGAAATTGATAAATTTGTAATGGACCTACCTTGACAAACATCCTCAAAACTATAAATATTTACAAAACTACAAAAAAAAAAATCTGAAAGATAACTTTTAAAGAAGTTATTTTGTAAATATTGAATGTCATTGCTGGAGAGATTTAATTGTTTGAGAGAAAAAATTGCATGTACTATTTTTTCCGTTTTTGGTTTTAACATATATAAGTAAAAAAATCTTTTCTCATCTGAAAAATGTTCAGAGTCCGCAAAAAAAATTGTTTAACAACTGAATGCTCAGAAACGTGTCTAATTGAAAGTCACTCATTATACCTCTGATTTTGCGATATGAAAGTAGAGCAGTGCAAGATCTAGGTTCATGTTAAAATTTTTATTCATCTTTTTATTTAACTATGTTGAAGGGAAGTACTTCAATTTCATGTTGTCTATTTCTTATTTTAATAAATTATGTTTAAAAATGCATATTATATGTACAGTTTTAATTATTTTTATTTTTGAAGAAAGTTATATTTTTTATGCTGTTTATTTTTAAGTTAAGAAATATCTCTAAATGATGTAATAAAAACTGTAAATATATCTGTATTATTGACCTCTATTCTTCAACTCTCTATGCATTATCGCGGGAATCGAATTGTTTCAAAAATGTCCTACTGTGTGGCATGCTGAATCTTGTTAGTCAATAGGTTTGGCACGCCACAGCTGAAAGGTTGCCGATCCCTGCTTTTATAGGCTTAATGTTTATAGTTGTTGCTTTACTTAGCTAAATTAAAAGAATTTTTAAAACTTTAAACATTTAAAATAAGTTATATTTTTTTAAAATTATACACACTAATTTGAATGTGTCATTTCTATAGTTTATATCTGGTCTTGGTTATAATAAATTGTATTAACTCTGGTTGATTTGATAAATATACTTCAAGTTAATATTAACTACTCTTGGATGGCACACATTCAGGCTTTCATGCTCTTTCATCAAGTCTTCAAACATGCAAGATCAGTAGCATTTAAATCATTTTACGAGATGAATCTTGCTTAAGTCTACCTTAAAATGGTGGAATAGCTGACTAAATATCAAATGAAATGCATCCAGGGCTTAAAAAAAGAAAAGTTGAACATTTTGAATTTCCATGCCAATCAGGTTGTAGCAAAAATTATAATAATCATAAATATTTGTATAAAAAGTTAGTCATAAAAGCAAAAGGTACATCAGAGAGATGTACCAACTTTAACTTGGTCTTATAGGTTGAAAAATACTTAGCTTACTCAAAGCTCAGGTTCCTGCCCCTCTGAGGAGAGGAAACTGGGCATCAAAATTACATTGTGGCGATTGGTATCATCTACATGGTGCCACATTAAAAAGTGATACCAGCTGCTGGAGGATGTACAAGGTCTGCAGTTGTAATTACCAATCTCCAGTCCCTTTTGAAAAAAAAAAGTATATGTATGCAAATAATTTTTCTCTTTGCTTTGGTTTTCAATTAATGACTTTGAACCATTTATTAATCAAGTTTTTTTTTTTTTGTATTTATTTCTGTATATATTAGATTCTTTTCTGTCTTATAATTTGTAAATATTTAAAAAAAAATTTTGGAGCATAAGGATTAAATTTGGATTGTATAAGGATTTTAATCTCTAAGCCCACTTACAAAACCAGTCCTGAATTTTAAAAAAAAGTATAATTGATATGCTGTTGTGTTTTATGTGGCTATTTCATATAAAGTCTATAAAAAGTTACTTAAAATGTGCTGCCCTTGCTACTATACATTGCAGATATCCTATTGACAAATGGTTCCATGTATACACAGATAGTTCAACAGAAGATGCTATTAAAAATGCTGGCGCTGGAGCCTATTCAAGTGCTTTCAGTATTAGTTATCACGTTGAAAAGTATTGTGATAATTTTGATGGTGAGATAGCATCTATATCATTTGTAATTGATAAATGGGAAAGCTGTTCTGAACTTAATATTGTATTTTTTATCGACTCTCAAGCTGTCATTTTGTCTCTAATAAACTCCAAGATATGATGAAAATGCACTAGTTAATTCCTGTAGAATGAAATTAACTGAACTTGGCAAGTTTAGAGAAAGCATTGCCCTCCTGTGAATTCCCAGTCACTGTAACATTCCTGGAGATGAAAAAACAGATAGGCTTGCTAAAGTGGGATCTCTAATGTCCCAACCTGATTCTCCTTTACTTCTGCGTAACATCAAAAGAATCATTTACAGTAAACTGCAAATTAATAGAGCCTCCCTGTATGGTGATACAGCAGCAGGTAAAAGGTGAAATATCTTGCTTAACAAAAGTGGTAGAGTCCCCAGTTCTCTGCCTCTATCTGTTGGAGTTGCATGCTTTTGCTTACTTACTAGACATGACTATACTTGCAGACGCATTTACATCGCATTGGAGTAAAGGATTCTGCTTGTTGCCTTCAGTGCAACCAGAGTGAAATGGATGGTGACCTCCTCAAACACTGCCCTATTGCTTTAAAGTGTTTTGTAGACAACTCTGGAGGCAAATTTTAATTCTTTTTATGCTTCATCTTTTTATTGGGCTGTTCATCAATTATTGGCAGAGATGCTAAAGATGGGTGTAGGATAAAAAAAAAAAAATTTATGTGACCATGGTATCCTAAGGGTCAAGGTAACAGACTTGCAGCTGGCACGCCATGAGTTCTAGCGTAATACCACTGAAGACCCGCTGTGCAGGGGGGCAGTGCACGTTAAATCTGTTGAGAGCTCAAACGTCCTCCTATTGCTATGGTGTGGAAGTTATAAGAGGGGTTGCTAGCTCAGGTGCTGACCTCGTCACTTGACCACAATTCAAAATTACGAGGTCCATCACCAAAATCCTTTGAATATCTGAATAGTCCGACATTAATATTCACTCACTCATGTGAAATGTTTTCTTCATAGTTCAGTTTTCAAAATATATCCACTATTTCATCCACCTCTGTAAATAGATTTTTACTGTAGTAGAATATATAATATTAATAGTTCTTGACATTTGAGAGTGTAATCTTCATTGAATGCTGAAGCACAACTAATCAATCATTCAACAACTATTTAATCTAGTGTATGTAAGTGCCAGAATAAAACCATGGGTATAGAGTTCAGTATTGATGACCTTTAGTAGATTTAGTTGAAAAATGATTGAAGTTTTTTTTTAGGATTTTTGTTTGTCATACAAATAATGAGTCAGTAATATGTGCATCCCTATTCAATCCTATAATCTTCTAATAACTAAACAGTTATCCAGATTAAATAATTTCTTAGTTTTAAGTGCTCTGTCTGACATTCCTTGCTCTTGCTGAATATCCTCAATTTATCAGTATACATTCTATTCAGACTTCTCTTTTAATTATATATTTATATCTCGTTTGAATATTATCACTTCTGCATAGGGATTGCAATATCGGGCCAAAAGTTCAATACCAGTATTCGATATTTTTTAGATCTTAATACTGGTAGTAGAAATTTGAAAAGAAAGAAAATACAGGTGTTTCTTTGTTTTATTTGTCAGTTTTATTTGTGTAAATATCGCAAAAAATTAATTTGTAATTTTTAAATTATAACAGTATTTAAAGAATTAAAAAAAGTAAAGTGTTATCTTATTTATTTAAATAGAAAGAAGTGTAAATATTACTATTTAGTCTATGGTACTATAACAAATTTTTCAAATGTGATCTTAAAAAAACATAATGCATTAATTGTACTGTCATTAAGCAATTATGTGCTCAAATTACCAGTCGTCAAAAACGCTCTTTCGGCATCTACGCTTGTTGGGAGTATTGTTAGCAATACGCGATATGCTTTTCCCAAGTATTTACCTCGTAATTTCTCATCTTCAAATAAAGCGATTTCTCGTTGGATGGTTTTGGATATAGCTGGTTTCTGTGTTGTATTTTGGTTTGTTGGGAGTGTTTTTAGTTACGCTAATTCTAACTTTCGTTCACAATTGACATTAGTGTCATCATCATCTTTGATAAATGTACTGAATTCTGAATGTTTATAAGGTTTTTGGGTAAAAAATTTTAAGACAATTTACTATTAACTTGATCAAATTTGAATTGGTTTGTGTCTTTTCTTCTTTTTCATTTTTCAAATCATGATATGTAAATACAAGTATGATATGCAAATACAATGTGAATAAAAAAATCCCCAATTTAAAAAATATCGAGTGAGAGAGAGAGAATATTAATGCACACTGTTCAGCTACACTATGGCTTTTGGTGACTGACCTCATAATTTTGAACCATGGTCAAGTGACGAGGACGACATCTGAGCTGGCACCCCCTCTCCTAACTACCCTCCCCCCCCCAACGAGAGGATATTTGAACTTTCGATGGATTTGACGTGCATCACTCCCCTACACGGTGGGTCTTTAGTGGTACTGGGCTCGAACTCGTGACACTCCAGCCCCGAGTACGATACTTTAACCACTCAGCTACCACAGACTAAAATATATTGAAATATTATGCACTTTCTCCACAACTATAGCCTTGTTTTCACTGATACAAATATCAGACTATGAATCCTGAGCATGTGCAATATCGCTCTGAGCTGCACAGTTTTGGCTCATCTCCTTGGATAAATCACATATTTGATCACTTCTCTTGATTGTACAATGCAACTTTATATTCACAGCCTAATTAATTTCACCCGTTAGGGAGACATAAAACAAAAACGTATACTATTTTGCTAGGTTGGCGATCCCTGAACATATAGTAGAAACAATTAAAAAAATTTCTATTAAATATACTAAAAGACTGGTATTTAAACTTGTGAATACCATTATTACAAAATTGTACAAATGGGCTCAAAATACCGGTATTCCAGTATTGCAATCCCTACTTCTGCATATATTCACACTGTGATTGGTTTTTGTAATCAATATAATGCCTGAATTTAAGTATTTTAATATATATGTATATATTTTTGCTTTATAGTATTGGAATATTTTATCCTTGTAAGTACTGCTTTCATTTTAAATGTTAATATTTTTAAAGTATTAGATTATTGATTTTTCTTCTGCGCCATAAAATGCTTTTTTTTACTTTTACAACAGCTGTTTCTGCCTCAGCTTACTTTGTTCAACTTTGCCCATTCCCACTTTGGACTTAAAAAAATCTGCATTCCTTTTTGTAAGATATATCATTTTGACTTTCTGTCAGTATGGAAAATTATTATCAATATCTTTGATGATTGAATTGTTTTAATGACAATTTTATTTAAAAAATTATTCTAACTAAATTAAATCTTAAGAATTTTTATATTTGCATTAATGCATAAAATACCTTATATCCACAGTCTTGATCATATTTTCAACATGAAGGTGTTATCTGTGTTAAATACAATTAGTAAATTGTATTAACCTCTTATATGTGATGATTGTGTTCTTGTGTGAAATAAAATCTTGTGTGAGTTTGTCTTGCTGCTTAAGCATTTGAATATAAGAGCTTAAATTTAAAGAAAATGAAATGTTTTTTTTAAAAGGGTGAATTTTTTAAAATAATCATTCCAGTGTATATGTTGTGAATGTGTTCCTTTTTTTTTTAGTCTATTTAGTTTTAAATAAATTATAAAACGTGTTTATGCTTCATAATTATTGAATGAAATACCTGTAATATTTTTGAAATTTTGAAACTGATTTTTCCCTTTAATTTATTCTGTGACTGTGCCCTATTCATATAAAATTGTCAAAAGCTGTTTTCTTTTAATAATTATACTTGGGAATGATATGTGTAAAACTTCCATCAATTAGTTTTTGCCTTCAATGACAAATAACAATTCAGTAAACATGGCACAAAGTGAGTTAATTGGTAACCAGGTAATTAGAAAATACCCACTTAAAATAACACATAAATTCTACTTCACACTCATCACCCATCCAAATGTTCTGATTCAAGCCCCAGCATTATTTTCATATAACAATGAATCCAATAGTTTTTATGACACATTCTTATCAGACATTTCAATCTTCATTTCCCCCAACCCCTTTATTACCACTTCAGTCATACCCTTTATACTGTCACTATCAGAACATTCTTTTGCAATGAACTTTATATTAGTAATAATGTCTGCTCCTTTACTTCATAGTCCAGCCATCAAATTGAAAAAATAGCAAAGGCAAATGTTACTTGAGTAGAAGACTCTCTATACCTGGGAACTTGGCATGTTTTTCCTTTCTCTTTTCAGGTGTTTGTCCTGAAAATCAATGCAACTATATATAGTAAAATAGAGCTTTAATTCAATTTTATTCTTTTTAACCATTAGCTTAGAGCAGTGACACATTGTGTATGTAAATGTCTTTAATAATTATTTCCCTTCTCTCAAAGATAAAATGCCCCAGTACTACTAAACATCTGCCTTGTTGAAGGGCTGATATATGTTAAATTTGTGGAAGCTCAAATTTCTCACATTGGTGTGGTGTTGAAGTTCAGACTGGGTTGCTGGGTTCACCTTCATCACTTGATAATGGTTTAAAGTTGAATGTGGTCCATCTCAAATTAACGGTCGTGTTGCTTTTAAGTGTGATATTATTAATCAATCTAAAGAATTAAGCAATAATTTTTTAAAAAACTGGGATCATATTTTATAAATTTTTCTTTTCTTGCATGTTTTTGCACATATTTCTACTGTTCAAAGTTTTAAAATTTTTCCAGGCATCTACTCGTATTATATACTAAATGGAAAGTTAGAAATTACTTGAGAAATATTTGATTATTTTGAGATAATTGGGGGGGGGGGGGGATGTACAGTTTGTGTGATTCTAAAAATTTTCTTCAAATTTTATGTGAAGTTAAGAATAAAAGAAGGCTAAGCTTGTAAATTTTTCATATGAATTTTATAATGTTTTTTATTTTTTCATTATTAAGATTTCTTTTAAATTTTATGTAATTTTCTAGTTATAAACGACAGTGTAATAGGCACAATGTACTGCTCTGAGTATATCATAACCAAATTGTTCAAAATTTGTTTTAAACTAATTTTTTTTCCCTTTAAAAATTTTTTAAAAATAAAAACTTTTTTGAGGGGGGCAGACCTACATGACTTTCTTCCCATAAACAATATCCATTAACATTCAAACATTTCAAAGTTCTTAATTTCTGAGAACATACCATTCCTTTCCAATTGCTTTTTATGACAATAGCTGAAGGTACCTTCTATTGCTGTAATATAAGGACTCAAGAGGGAATTTTATTTTGTTCTGTCCATAACATTGCTGTCAAAATAATTGAAATTTTGTCAAATCAAGTTCTGTCCTTCCCAGAAAATGCTTTTTGTATTTAGATGCTCCAGCACAAAATTCTGGCAAATATGTCATACCTTTTCTAAGTATTCATTGTTATTTTAAGTGATCTTTTGAAATTGAGGATTTTCCTAATCAAAACAAATTTGAAACTATAGATATGAAAAAATTGTTACCTGTTGAAATAAAATTTAAATGCAGATTATATTAATATCTCTGAAATTTGAAACATTTGTTAAAGTTAGAAAATCATAAGAAATGCTATATCTTTTTTTGCGTAATCTACAACTCCAACTTATTAATTTTTAAAATTAAATATATATGTACATAATGTAATTTTAAAAAAAAATCATTGAAAATTTTGATGTATAAATTTTAATTTGGGCATGATGTATGGTTATTATGACTGTCGTAATTACAGATTTTAAAAATTTTTGCATTCTTTTAACAGGTTAATTTTACTTCTTAAGTTTGTTTTGCATTTATGTATATTTGATGCTGATGTTAAGATTTTAATTGTTCTTGGGCTTTTAATCACTCATTTTCTGCATGCAATTTTCTTTTTAAGTGATTCTTAAACATTATAAATTAAAAATAAATTATGCTCAGTATTTGGAAAATAAAAAAATTAACATTTATTTTTTATTATAATTTAACATCTATATTTTTACTCAGTATTTTGAAGTCTACTTGTACTTTTCATATAACTACAGTATTAATTTGATATTGTAGTAATTTATATGCATTAAGGGTAGGTTATACAGCCTACTTAATTGCCAATAGATGGATAAGAATAAGTATTAACCATCTGGGCTAGTAAATTGTATTCTGGAATTAGAATTATAAAAGTGATTTTAAAACTAAAAATTCACATTTTTATTAATGGTATGTTATGGACTAGAATACTAGAAGCAAATATATATTCCTTCAAGCTGTTTATATTTTGGTTCTTCTAAATAGTGATTTGACTGACTTCCCAAAAATGTGAAACATTTTCAAGTTGTCATTTTCTCATGTGAAACTCTTTTTAACTTATAGTGAAGTTAATCCAATGTCTGGGCTCAGCCATTTCAATGTACTTTTATTGATTAGTAACTTATTTCTCCTGTGATAAATCTAGTGAAAAATGCCTGCCAGTTTGTTTGTCTATTCCAAAACTTAGATTTATTGAGATTGTGTTGTTGCATGGTTGATACTTTTCGCTCTTTTTATATTAAAACATCTGTGTGTTATAATCAGATTTGCACTAAATGCATATATTGTACCATTACTGTATTCAGTAATCTACAAGGTGTGTGGTCTATCTCGGTGTTGTCTTGTACATATTTTTGTCAATGTCTACATTTTATCACTGTTTAGTTATTCCTATTTAAGGTAATTTTATTTATATAGAATAATTGTAAATAATCCAGTGCAGAATAGAATTGTTTTTCAAAAAAGTTACAAAAAAAAAAAACCAACTTGTTGAAATGTTATATTATTCAAATACAGTTTTTATTATATTGGACATGTGTAATATAAGCTTGAATAACTTGTTTATTTAATGGTCTTTTTTTTAAAAAAACAGGGCTTAGAATTACTAGTTGATTTACTATGACTGGTATGTATGACTATTAAATATATTATTTATTGTTAAATGGAAAAAAAACACTGTGAAATCACTTGTACAAATCCCACCATAATTTATGAAAAAAGTGTTTCGTTTGTGGATATTCCTATTAAAAGTTTTATGTTGTACATTTCTTCATACTTGGCACTTCTGGAATTGTGAATTACTGTTAGTGCTGAAAATGTACCTACTTACCTTGTAGACTCAAATGTAAATATTCCCACTATGTGTAAAGCATGTAAAATAGTGCATGTTTTTCTGTATAATGGCACTTTCATGAACAAAATAAAGCTTTATATATTCAAAATCTTATATAGTAGTTTTTATTGTTTTACCTTTTTAATGATTTCTTCATTTAGATCTGGTTATAATGTAATTTAACAAAATTAAAATAGCTGTATGAATCATAGAAGTTGTGATTTTTTAAATGTAACAAAAACTTTTAAGTAATGTCGCTGAATCTTCTCATATAATTGAAACTGCATGGCCACAACAATTATGCGCAAAATGAAAATTTTTCCTTGAAATCAGTTGCACTAATCATTTGTTTCATCAAGGGAGTTAAAATTTTCTAGACTATTTCTGACATTTTTACATTTCATGGTGGATTTATATGAGTAATTTACGTTCTCAACAAAAGTTTCACAACCAAATAATGTGATTTCATTAAGTTAAAGTACTCTGAGACCTTTCCAGTACATTTAGAAGTCTACCTTAAACAATGCCAAGAAAGAGAAGATAGCAAACAAAAATCTCTTAGTCAGCTTTTTATGAGTATTTCTGGTTTAAGTATTTCTTTTAATAGTGAATTAGATGATGTGGCCACTACAGTGTTACTTGAGAAGCCCACTGAAGGAATTTCGACAGCTATTGCAGTTAAAGATTCTGTCGATCATGTCTGCATGGAACTCTTAAGAGCGGAGAACCATCAATATCTATATTTTTTCAAAAATGTAAGTGATAAATCTTCTTATGACTTGGGTAACTTCTCTAATAAGATATTAAATGATTATGAAAAACGTCAAATTATTGATATGGGACCTTCAGGGCCTTTTCTAAAGGACATGCACTAGAACAACAGGATTTTTCAAAATGGTACTACTTTTCATCTTCTAAATACGGACAAGTTAATTATTTTTGGCTGTGTTATTCTAAAATACTGAATGCTGCCTATTGTCAACCCTGCTGGTTATTTGCTTCACAAAGGAGCAATGTTTGGTGTACGGGCATTAGAGATTGAAGGCATTCATCAGAGAGAATTAAACAACACAGTTTCTCAAGTATCCATGTGGGAAGCATGCACTGTTTATGAACGTTGGAAAAAAGTGATGCGATCAACAAGGAAAATGAACTTCGCAAAGAAGCGTCATTTTTTGGAAAATGGTTTTTCAAAGGTTATTCGATATTATACTTACACTATCAAGAAATTCTTTGGCTTTCAGAAGGCATCGAGAAAAGTTAAGTCAGGATGTATACCATGGAAATTTTCTATCCTTTGTAGAGCTTGTCACTCGATATAATCACATACTGCAGCAAGTTTTAGATATGCCCAAAGGTAGCGATTTTTACTTCCAAGTTTTGTCCTTTTATTTGCTGTTTAGATTCAGTTTTTTTATATATCGCGCTTTTTAAAAAAAATGTTTTTAGGATCTACGAGATATTTGAGTGCAACAATTTGAAATGAAATGATTGAGTGCTTGGGGATCAAACTTGAAACCCATCTGATAGAACAAATTAGAGCGTCTCCGTTTTTCGCTATCATAATGGACACGACACAAGATATATCAAAGGTAGATCAGCTAAGTATTGTTGTGAGATATGCAGTAATAACCAGATCGGAAAATGGACTGCCAACTGATATAGAAGTAAAAGAAGAGTTTCTAGGCTTGAGTGTGCAGCTATCAAACAGGGTGCAACAGAATTAGTCAAACAGGTGACTGCTTAATTTATCGACATAAACATTGACTTAAAAAAATGTGCGGGTCAAGGTTATGATGGAGCTAGTGTGGTTAGCGGCGTGTATATAATGGTTTGCAAAAACAGATTAAGAATATTCAGTCTAATGCGAAGAACGTACATTGTGCCACTTATAATTTAAATTTGGTGATAAATGATGCAGTTAGCGCTTGTGTGGAAATACAGGTTTTTTTCACAACTTTGCAAGATTTGTATAACTTTTTTGGAAATAGCATTAAGCTTTGGGATCTATTGTCAAAATTTACTGGTGAATGGGACATCACTCTTAAAAAAACTAAATCGGATTAGATGGCCCAGTAGAGTCAATACTATGCCCGCAATTATACTTCGTTTTTTTTTTTAATGTAATCAAAGAAATATCAGAAATAGTTCTCAAGAGCCATAATAAAGATGAACGTGGGGAAGTAGAGATTATAAAAACAAAATTTCTCAACTTCGAGTTCGTTTTGCTTTGTGAATTCTTGTACCGTGTATTGAAAGACATTTATTGTGCATCCAACATTTTACTAGGGGGCGATATCGATTTGGATGAGGCAAGTAGAGACAAAAGAAAAGTTGCAAATTTATAGAAATGACTTCGAATCATTGAAGTACAAAGCCAGCGAAACTGCAAGAAAATATAGTATAGATCACCATTTTAAAGAAAAGACAAACGTTACAAAACATTTTGATGAACTTACTTCTGAGAGAGAGAGATCATCGATTTCGAAACTGGGAAGAAATTTTTAAAATTATTTTCAATAAGGTACTAGACACAATTTTCGCTCAATTAAATACACGTTTATTGGTGGGAGTGCAGTCTGTCAAATAAAAAAAATTTCTAACACTAACATTTCTACTAAATGCAGATGTGAAACACCTTTGTTACAAAAGTGTGATGAATTCCAAAATAAGTATTCTGATATAATAGGCCAAAATTTTCCCCTTCAATTTCTTAATATTTACCAACTAGTTCTCCCTAAAATAACCAGGAATGGATCACACCAATTATGTAAGGAAGTTAATGAGCAAATATGGAGTGCTAGAATGCGATCTAACAGAAGTATTTACACAGCAATATTATTATTCTATACAATCCCGGTCACTTCGGCAGCAGCTGAAAGGTCCTTTAGCAAATTAAAAATAATTAAAATTATTTAAGAAACTGTGTAAGCTGTCGAGACTCCGACATTTTTCTCTAATATCAATTTAAGCAAAGTCCTACCAAGCTTGAACTTAACAGAAATTATTAAAACTTTTGCGAAAACTAAAGCCAGGAAAAGAAGATTGTATACCTAATTGTTAATAGGTAAGTCCGATCTTCATATGGTAAACCTTTTTTTTTTATCTGCATCATTTTATTTTCTAAAACCTATGTTATTCTTTGTTCGTTATTGATTAATTTTTTATTATCTATTGCGTTACTTCTTGTCTTCCACTTTCGGCAATTCTTAAACTTTTCATAGCTGTTCTGTGGTCAAATCAGCAGGTCACAAGTGTCAAATCGAACCTGGGTGATCATTAAAGCTCACACAAGAAAACTCATACACATGTATATAGTATGTAGCTTTGCCTTCCTATGTTCTGCAGAGCACGATAAAAAATTGGTGTTAAAGTAGCTTTATTTATTTAAAATATTCATATATTTTTAATTTATTAAACCCTAACAAGATAGGGCCCTTATTTTTTATGCACCAAGGTCTTTGGGTACTTAACTACGCCACTGCCGATTGCTAGAGACCCACGAAACATAGAAACAAAAATGATTGCATCGTAATTAAGTCTGTGCGTTTGTTCGTGTGTTAAACCTTTCGTCCATTTTCTTTAATTTCTCCAGGGTTGTCAAAATAGCTTTGTAATTATCTCGAAATATGTATATTTACTGCATCACCACTTGCGCTCGAAGGTGTATGCGGAGCAGTGGCACACTCAGGAATTATTCAAGGGGGGGTTCAGGGTCGAAAGTCCACTATTCTTGTACCATACCCCAATATGTCGCCTAACATATTCTTTTGATTTCGTCGATTGTCGGGGACAAAAAAAACAGTAAAAAATAAGTTATTGAATAAATAATTAGTATTAATTAATAAATAAACGTATATCAATTTTTTTGCATACTATACACATAGAATTATAATCAATCAAAAAATCAAGGACTATGGCGGGGGGGGGGGAGATCCGGATCCGGGGACATCTATCAGAACCTCCCATCGTTGTATGGACATAGAAAATAAAGCATTACATTCCAATGTACCAAAGAAAATTCCTGGATTGAGCTCTACCGAATTTGCATGCAAGCAAACTAGGTGCAATGAGTCAGTGCCGGTTTATCCATTGAGCGCTTGGTGTGGGCGCCCACAGGCCGAATAAACTGAACTTAACCGTATTTTCTGGTTATAAATTTCGATCCGCTAGTGCCAAGGAGGCTTCTGCGTCTAGGACCCGAAATGAGCTTTAATAGGAAGTGCAAAGAGTAGTTTGAGTTCGGCACAAATTGGGATTAGGGTTGATGCATTTTATTCACAGCTACACATCTGTCTCTCAAGCATTTAGCAAAGCTATCACAAACTTGTCCTCTGTAATACATAATATAGAGCTTTTATTTAATATTTCATGAACACCTTCAGCTGTTTTGCCTTTCTTGACTGGCCTTTCTTATTGGAAACTTGGATTGCAGAGCGATCCTCATCCCGTATCCGACAGAAGTTGAAGTAGAGCATGGTGTCCATAGGAAGCTTTTTGATAGGCTGATGAGAGCAGTGCGAGCGGTGGCAAGTGGGAGCAGCTATGCCGGGATGAGACTTCGACCAGAAGGTGATGCGAAGTTCCTGATGTTGAAGAACGAAGGTGTGTGTGTGTTTTCAAGTTGGTTAGGGTGAGATCGTGAGTTGGCTCTAGATTGGCTGACCTGACTATTTAGAACTTTAAGGAACTGACTGTGTGAGAGGAGTGATGCCTATGTGGGATCAGCATGAAATAAAATTAAAATTATCACATGAAGATTAAAGAAAAGGGTAATAAAATTTACTGTTGTGTCTGCCTTTAAATGCAGGAAATTAAAGGCGTGTCGGGGGAGGGAGTATAAGACTCGAAATTTTTGATACTTTATTGATTTTAAAGTTTTCATATATCTATTAGCTCTATTATTTTAATAGAAGAGTTTTGAGCACACTATTGAGACTATTAAGAATCATCGCCAAATGTACGAGAGCCTGAATTAAACACAGAACACAATATCAGACAGAGAAACGTTTTGATTCTCATGAAAATTTAGTGTTGCAATTCACACGTCTGTTTTTATAAAATTTCAAAGTATTTCGTAGATAATTTTTCCTTTTAACTTGTAAAAGGATAGCTCATTTACAATTAAGGTATAGGATAAAAAATGGTCGAAATACATTTTATACTTGGAAAAAATCGGTTAACTCGGATAAAAATGAGTTAGTGGGGTAAAATATCCTGCTTTCTATAGATTGGAGAAGCCGAATCTAATGTTAACGTTGAGTACTTTTATATATGAAAAGTATTTCAAATTCGGGTCCTATTTTTTAACATTACATGAAGACAGCCTTAGCGTAGCCCCATACAGGGGAAGCATATGCTAGCATGAGATGTAATACGGCAGTATAAAGTACTTTGTTATTTAGATTCATATGGAATGCCGGTAAATTAAGAGGAAGATTTTACGATGTGTAACCCGGGATTTTTCTAGCGCGTGTAGTATGCGGTGCTTTTATGTTAGTATTTTTTTACTCTAATAACCAGGGACGTCTTAAGATATCTTGAGACCCTGGGTATCTGCATTAGTAGATCCTGCACCCCTACAAAAAGTAGGTCATGGGCCCCTACACAACAGTAAGCACTGGGCCGGTACACAAAAGTAGGACGTGAGCCCTAAACAAAAATAGGTCCTGGGCCCTTACACAAATATTTTTATTTTATTTTACAGATGCCACACACTATAATAGCACCTATGACATTTGTGCACGTTCTCTCCAATATTTTTCGACAGTTGAAATAAGGCTAATTAGTGCAGGGCACACGATCAAATGTTCAGGGGTCATAGGCTGACCAGAGTCACACAGAGTACAGTCCAGTGAGTTGGCGATACCAATTCTGTAGAGATGCGATCTCAGACAGTCATGACCTGTAAAAAATCTAAAATGGGCTACAACAGCTTCCCTACACAAACATAGGCCCTTAAAAGTAGACAGTACACAGCATACTTTGTCAAATACTCGTACAAAGAATAACCCGAAACAAATAAATATGTATGATTTACAATCGCACAAACCGGTTCGATCGATTGCAGCCTTTTGACTAAATGAGTAAAAATGATATATAGTGGTAGGCCTGAGACTGTACAAGGACGACGGTCATCACACGTAGCCAGCTGACATATCATTAGAAATTCCTAGTTTTTCGGAGAATGCAACCAGAAATAACATTTAACCGTTGAAATTATTCTAATCATGATCTTATTCAAGCTGTGTCAAGAACAAGACGAGGCCCCCATTGGGACCGAGACCCTGGTCCCGGGCTCAGTTGACCCATGTCTTAAGACGTCCATGCTGATAACACTCTTAGATATTTCGTGCTCTGAGACAACAGAATCTTTGTTGTGTAGAATGTTGGTACTGTACGTGTTTTGTTCTTTTGGTGAATAGTACTGCAAAAATTTTATCAATATTTATTTTGATTTTCCATTTATTGAAAACATCTTCCAATAAACGGAGGTGTCTACTTAGGTCTGTTACGGTCTCATTATTTTCTTAGTATGTTAATGTTGTGGTGCTATCAGCGTAAATAGAAATTTTAGTTTGTCTGTGTTAGGGGATGTCATTAAGAAAAATTGAGTGCAGAACCAAGTAGTAATGGTGTATAAATCACCATTGAAAATTAAAAAATTTCTTTAGCACCCCCTATATATTCGACGAATCAGATATAAAAAAACCTTGACTTTACAGTGAGTAACATATTTCTTGATAACTCTGTTGCTTTTTACAGTGCAGTACAGAATTACATGCAGTTTTTAATCTGCGAAACAATTTCTTCCGATAAGAGAAACAGAAGTGTCCTTTTCTATAAATGAGGAAAATTTCATCCCACACGAAATAGTCTCTACAATTGGTATTTAAATGCATTGACTTTGTAAAAGGATACGAGGAAAATGTCCTAATGGCTTTCCGCTATCACAAAGTCCCAACAGAATTTAATAAGATTAAGGTATCCGACTATATAGATATAGGTTCGGAAAGTAATTTTACGAAAGCATGGTAACGAATATATATATAATTCAAAAATATGCACAAAATAGTTATAAAGCTAAGATAACTAGTCATAATAGTAAAAATTATATATATTAGCCACAGTAGTACAATAGCAAACTCCTGGCCTCAGGAACCAGGATTGCAGGTTTAAACAAAGTTTTGAGGCTAGTCAACCTTCACCTGTATTTGCCAATATTCCGGGCCATAGGGAAAGTGAGAAATGTCAAGAGAAGTTTAACTATTATTACAAATAAAGCTATAATCTATTAATATAAAACGATAATATAATAGCCTATAATAATTACTAGTATTTGTTAAAATCAAAGCTAAAAGCAATTAGATGAAAAGACTTACCACGTGAGCACAGCAATAACCATTTTTCCCGCGAGACAGAAAGGAGTATATCAGTAAAGCATAAAATTAGTAAGTTATGATAAAATAAAATTAAGTCTATAGATATACATTTAAAAATTCTAAATATTTTAAAATTATAGAAAATAAAAGTACAACCTAGACATAAACAATTAATTTTAAATAAAATATATTATTATTAATTTATTCAGCATGAGGTGCCATCTATCGATTAACTACACAACTAATTAAAAATGCTTTTGATATTACATATTTCATTACACTAAACTGATAGGAATATATTTGTATATAAAATTAGCAGAGTATCCATGTTCAATACAATGTTTAATAAATTTATTAAAATTTAAATATATATTAAATTTATCACAAACTAATACGTTATTACGATAAATATAATTAAAAATAATATTTCTATATATAGATATAGATAAATTTGAATTCCACTATGGCACTTTAAGAATGTTAAAATTAAAATCATCTCTTTTGTCATAAATATTGCTATGTAAATTATAATGCTTAATATACAATGATGCATCCAAGTTATTAGTTTTAACTGGATTACTATTAATTTTAATTAATATATATTTATATATAAATATATTAATATTTAGTTTCGCTTAGATTAGAATACACGTATAAATTGCTTTAAGAATATTATTACACTGCTGGCCACCGTAAAGGCAACACCAAGAAAGACAAGAGATAGCACAACAAAATTTATTTTGTAGATAACATGTTGACCTAGCATCAAATGATTAAATTTATAGACTTCTGTGAAGTGTGGTTCCTGCCAGAATCATTAGCCAGAGTAGCCGCCATTGTAGGAGATCACCGCTGCCAAACGCCTCGGCATTGATCCAGAGAGACTTTGGCTGTGTTCTTGGGGTACAGCAGACCAAGCCGCTTCCACACGTTGCCAAAGTTGATCTGGTGTGGCAGCTGGGGTGTAATCTGAGTCAATCGTTGAGCAACCACGGACCACATGTTTTCTATTGGTGAAAGATCCGGAGATCGAGCAGGCCAGGGAAGCAATTCAATATGGTGATTGACGAAGAACCTTTGGACAATGCGTGCCCCGTGTGGTCACGTATTATCCTGTTGAAATAGGGCTGTGGCCAAGCCCTGAAGATAAGGAAGGACAACTGGCTCCAACACCTCGGAGATGTAGCGCTGGCGGTTTGAAGTACAGGCAATGCGTACTAGAGGAGTGCGAGAGTGATATCTAATACCGCCCCATACCATAATATCCGGTGCAGGACCAGTGTGGCGGTGCATAACGCAGCTGTTCAGCATCCTCTCTGCACGGTGTCTCCAAACTCGAATCCGACCATCGTGGTGTTGCAGACAGATGTGTGATTCGTCAGTAAAGACAACTTCATTCCATTCTGCCACCCACATCCTTCTTTCATCGCACCATTGGCGGTGGAGACGTCTGTGGTTCTGCGTCAAGGGTAGACCAAGCAATGGACGTCTTGCGGATAGAACACTCTACTGTAAACGGCGTCGAATGGTACGCGCGGACACTGAATTATGCATTACGGACTCAATGTGCTGTGCTATGGTTTGTGATGTGACTGAGCGATCCATCCCTGCCATGCGCACAATTTGCCTGTCTTCATGTGAAGTGGTACACGGAGGTGGAAGCGATAGACCACGTCGGTCCGTCGTACTCTCCTGCATCCAACGGTCACATATCCAAATTACAGTTATTTGGTTTCGTCCAACACGACTACCATTTTCCTGAAAGATAATCCACAATCTCGGTAGGGCACTATCCTTCCTCTGTCGGAAACTTGATCAAAAGCTGATCGCTGTTTTCTACGAGACATAACTGATCGTTTTTTGAAAAAACCACAAGAAAAACACAATTGCCGAACTTGAAATCGTCGAAATCTCCAAGCCTTAAATAGCACTTTGAGGTGGCGTCACAGGCGTGCGTGATGTGTGTCTGCGCTGAAATTTTAATCATTTGCATATCTCACCTCCGCTAATGCATGTTGTACCTTTACGGTGGCCAGCAGTGTAGAATTAAAAATGATTAAAATGCTATATTTTGGCAAAAAATGAACATAGAATTACTGTTAAGCCTACTTCTACTTGTTATTCTTGAATGTACTTCAATCCAGTAAAAGAATGATTTCTTGAAGTTTAATAATTTTATTCTTCATTAAAAATAAATTTTAAAGAAAAGAAACTTTCCTAAATTAAAAACTAACATTTTTAAGCTGCATCAGACTAGACTAGATCAGATTGATGTAGAACACAAAAATTTTCTATTTATATATATGGTCACCTGGTGGCAGAAATATACAACTTTTATGTAAATGAGTATACAAATGAAAAACAACATGTTTCAATGATGATTTATGAAAATGAGCTTGCTCATATTTTCCCCAGATAGCAAGTACGAGAATAAAATTTATTAAATTTACTTAAGGATAATTAAATTTATTGGAAATTTTAAGAGGAAAAAGTGTTATAGAATTTATTTCTAACAAAATTAAATTCACTTCTGACTTTACCAATTTTTAAAACATTCTCATTTTATGAAAAATACTTTTATAATAATAATACACACACTGGCCAATGAATTAGAAACCGAAAATTATTATTTTATGGGAACATCTTTTGCACGGGTGACTGTTCTGTTTCGTTTGAACAGGGAGTCTGTATGCTTCTAGAGTGCATTTACGTCCAGAGAATATGATACATTGGCTATCTAGCTTTTTTGATCTTGTAAATTAGAAGAAATAGGAGATTGTGCTATCGGATGTGACTTTTCCAACACGTTTTCTATGGGGTTAAGATCCGGTCTATACGGTGGTTAGGGAAAGTGTTGGAAAGATTGATGTTCAACAAACTAATTTTAACACTTCTGACAAGATGTATAGTTGCATAATAGTCTATGAAGTATCCATCGCAGTCAGGGTAAAAAGGCAAAATTGCAGGGTGTACTTGATCTGCCAGTATATCTAGGTATCTCATGGCTCTTGGCTTACCCTCGAGGCCTACCAGGGTGCCACGGTCATGTCAAAAGAGCATGCCTCATATCATGATATTCCCACCAGACCCTTGCGCAGTGCAAGTTAGGCGAGATGGATTCATGGCTTCGTGGGGTTCTCGCCTGACTCCTCGTTTTCAATCAATGCAAAATAAGATGCAACATCATTATCCTCATTACCCGTTTCCAATCCTCAGATGTCCAGTGAGTTCTTTCCCGACACCACTGCGAACAGGGACGTCTTAAGACATGGGCTAACTGGGCCCAGAGCCTCGGCCGCAATGGGGGTCTCGTCTCGCTCCAACCTGAATAAGATCACAATACGAATAATTTTAAAGATCAAATTTTATCTCCGGTTGTTTTCTCCGAAAAACTGGGAATTTCGGACAACAACATCAATTGACTACATCTGATAACTGTCGTCCACGTTCAGAACTAGGCCTACATCATCCACTATCATTACTCATTCAGTCAAAGGTGGCAGTCGGTCGATCCGGCTAGTGCGATTGTAATACATGCATATCTATTTATTTCGGTTATTGTTTGTACGAGTATTTGACAACGTATGTTATATGTTGTCTACTCTTATGGGTAATAAGTGAGGCTCACATCAGTGTAGGGGCCCATAGCCTCAAGAAGTCTTAAGACGTCTCTGACTGCAAATGAATTTTTGCATTTCGGGGAAAATGAGTGGTTTTCTTATAGGTCCCTGACAATACATTCCTATACTTTGCAATTCTCTGCGCATGGTTCAAGCTGAAATCTGTTGGGTAGAATCTTGGGTGTGTCAGTTGAAGCAGAGTCCCAGTTCTGCCGTACACTTTGTTGAAGACTGCACTGATCTGTGCTTGAACCTCAGTTACGTCTTACAGAGAAGGACTGTGAGTTCTGATTTCATATCTTAAAAACCTTTTATGTAGAGGCTTTTGAGAACCCAGTGAGATTTGCTGTCTTTTAAATCGAGGCCCCTACTAAACGAGAACCAGCAATAAGCCCTTTTTCAAATGGGGAAAAGGTCTGTCATTTTTCCCATTTTACTGCATACATCGTGAAAAGCACTCTTATACCGTATTTATGTAGGAAAGGAGTGCAAGTTTTCTTTTATTTCTTTTGATTTTCATTGTAAGAGATGGCACCACTAATAAGAAACCACGTGAGTTTTAGCTGCGCGATACGGTGAGATCATGTATTTATGAGGTGGCAAAAAAGAAACTGGGAGTTGCACCAAAGCTTGAACGAAGGCAGGTCAGAGGAAATCGGTCTCTCCGTTGTATGTGAACGAGTACGTGTTTTCGGAATTGGTATGGTGCTATCTCGAATTATTTAAAACCCCTTGTAGATAGTAAATGTTTTAGTTGTGTTTTTTAATAAATTAGGTTATTTTAACTCTACGTGCTTATTTTAACATTAAAATTGAACCTTCCCCTAGACGCCGTCCTACAAATTGGGGGTTCGACCGAGAATTTAAACTATTGAAAGTTTTATCTAAGAGCATATTTTAAAAGTTTTACCTCCTCATCGTTTTTGATTTCCTGAGTGGTACATAGACCTTGCCTTGCATCGAATAGAGACCCGGCGAAGCTTCAGTTGGATAACAAATTTTACGAGCGATACGGAAGTCTTACGAGCAATATGGAGATTCTGCGAGCGATACGGAAATACTTCAGCAAGAACAGTCAACAGGAGGAAGGGGTCCATTGACTAGGTTAGAATCACAGAATCTTGGCGAATTTCCACGTCAGCTGAAGTCAACCAAAACTGGAAGCCCAGCGACTCAACGAGATACTGAACGAATTGAACGGGATTACCTTGATCATTGAAGTCAAAACTGACGAGAGAACCTTTGGAACTGCATCGAATTGCGAGTTATCAACACGAAACAAGATTTCCTGTGTCATTGAGATCAACGTAAAGTGTCTTCAGAATTACATTGAATTGTGCTAGTATCCTTTTTTGGTATTGTGTGAGTAATAGACGAAAATTAAATAAATGATTTTGTGTGTATATTTCCTGTTCTGTGAATCTGAAATTGAATTTTGAAGTACTAGGTACTATTATTGGTTTAATTGCAGACGTAGATATTTGATGTTCTTTTAGTTTTGGATTAATAACTGAGTACTTTCCGTGTTTTTTCTTAATAATCTATTTTTGATAAATGAGAGGAACGCGTTGTTTTTTTTAATAAAAAATAAAATTGATATAAACTGTTATGTTTTGCAAAAGGATTTAGGTTCCTGGAATTCTTTAGAAAATCCATTTTTGTCCATAATTGTTTATAATTGATAATTGCATCTTATTTAAATTATCTTTTGTTTCTGTTTAGGTGAGTAAACTTTTTGCGTGTCATTTTAATAGTTTTGTCTCATTTAACTTGGGTAAAAATTTAAGTTGTTCTCTGGGTCACCATTCTGAGTATAAAAATGGCATTCTTACTCGTGAAAAAGAAAGAGGATTTGGTGTCACTCGCCGAGGATTTGGATCTTACTATCGAAGCAGGTATCACAAAATTGAAGTTAAAGGAGCTGATCGTAAAAAGCCCAGATTACGTTGAAGACGATGTTAAAAAGATGCTTGATAGCATAGTGGAGGAACGTACAAAAA